>JASTWP010000356.1:0-167785 GCA_030770255.1 Temnothorax ravouxi | reverse complement strand
GTATGAATTAAAATTATGTGTATACACATAACAAAAATGCGGAATTATTTTTGTCAGACATAATTTTAATTCATCCAATTTTTATTATGTCAAGACATAATTTTAATTCATCCAATTTTTATTATGTCTAGACATAATTTTAATTCGTCCAATTTTTATTATGTCTAGACATAATTTTAATTCAGCGAATTTTTATTATGTTATGACATAATTTTAGTTCTGCCGCTAGGGAATTTTCAAGTCGATTCTTATGAATCAAGCTTGAATTCAATGTCTAGGTGTCCCAGATTGCCGATGACGAGGTCCACATAGTGCGCTCCATAGTTTTCGGTGTCCAGGTGTATTAATACCTTGAATTCGATGTCCACGTGTTCCAGGTTGCCGATGACGGGTTCCAAATAGTGCGCTCCATAGTTTTCGGTGTCCAGGTGTAATAATACGTTGAATTCAATGTTTAGGTGTTCCACGTTGCCGATGACGAGGTCCACATAGTGCGCGCCGTAGTTTTCGGTGTCTACGTGTATTAATACCTCGAATTCGATATCTACGTGTCCTACATTCGGATTTAAAGTTAATACTCGTAGACACCGAAAACTACGGAGCGCACTATGTGGATCTCGTCATCGGCAACCTGGGACACGTATACATCGAATTCAACGTATTATTACACCTGGACACCGAAAACTATGAAGCGCACTATCTGGACCTCGTCATCGGCAACCTGGGATACCTAAACATCGAATTCAAGCTTGATTCATCAAGAGACACGGTAGTGTCTCGCGCCAAGTATACGCGGAGCGAGACCGACCGTGTCTCTTTTACGCGACGCGACGGGTTGCGAGTACCCGAGATGTTGAGATCTCGATAACGAGTGAACGGATCAAGTTCTAAGTAGGCTTGATCGATAGTTGGGGTAAAAATAAGGGGGGTATCTCCTATATAATTTTCCGCTACGTGCCCTACGAGCGGAGATATTGCGACGCAAAGTCCAAATGTGAAAATTTTTTTATTAAGATACGTCGTCTACTCATCATTATATATATATATATATCACGTGATCAGAGAAAATGTCCCTTTCACTTTTTCGACACTGGCGGCGCAGGTATCGCCAGTTTCGATATCGCGCGCGTATTTCGAACGATCTAGTAGGTAAATTATTAAAGGTCGATAGACTTATCGGTCAGAAGGAAGATTTTTATTTAGCTAAATTTAAGTATATATATAATATATATTGATTCTTATGAATCAAGCTTGAATTCGATGTTTAGGTATCCCAGGTTGTCGATGACGAGATACAGATAGTGCGCTTCATAGTTTTCGGTGTCCAGGTGTAATAATACGTTGAATTCGATGTCTACGTGTTTCCAGGTTGCCGATGACGAAGTCCACATAGTGCGCTCCGTAGTTTTCGGTGTCTATGTGTATTAATACCTTGAATTCGATGTCCACGTGTCGCAGGTTGCCGATGACGGGATCCAGATGGTGCGCTTCATAGTTTTCGGTGTCCAGGTGTAATCGTACGTTGAATGCGATGTCTAGGTGTCCCAGGTTGCCGATGACGATGTCTAGATAGTGAGCTCCGTAGTTTTCAATGTCCAGGTGTAATAATACGTTGAATGCGATGTCTAGGTGTCCCAGGTTGCCGATGACGATGTCTAGATAGTGAGCTCCGTAGTTATCGGTGTCTACGTGTATTAATACATTGAATTCGATTTCTAGGTGTCCCAGGTTGCTGATGACAAGGTCCACATAGTGCGCTTCGTAATTTTCGGTGTCCAGGTGTAATAATACGTTGAATTCGATGTCTACGTGTTCCAAGTTGCCGATGACGAAGTCCACATAGTGCGTTCCGTAGGTTTTGGTGTCTACGTGTATTAATACCTTGAATTCGATGTCCACGTGTCCCAGGTTGCCGATGACGGGATTCAGATAGTGCGCTTCATAGTTTTCGGTGTCCAGGTGTAATAATACGTTGAATTCGATGTCTAGGTGTTCCAGGTTGCCGATGACGATGTCTAGATAGTGAGCTCCGTAGTTTTCAATGTCCAGGTGTAATAATACGTTGAATGCGATGTCTAGGTGTCCCAGGTTGCCGATGACGATGTCTAGATAGTGAGCTCCGTAGTTATCGGTGTCTACGTGTATTAATACATTGAATTCGATTTCTAGGTGTCCCAGGTTGCTGATGACAAAGTCCACATAGTGCGCTTCGTAATTTTCGGTGTCCAGGTGTAATAATACGTTGAATTCGATGTCTACGTGTTCCAGGTTGCCGATGACGAAGTCCACATAGTGCGCTCCGTAGGTTTTGGTGTCTACGTGTATTAATACCTTGAATTCGATGTCCACGTGTCCCAGGTTGCCGATGACGGGATTCAGATAGTGCGCTTCATAGTTTTCGGTGTCCAGGTGTAATAATACGTTGAATTCGATGTCTAGGTGTTCCAGGTTGCCGATGACGAGGTCCACATAGTGCGCTCCGTAGTTTTCGGTGTTTACGTGTATTAATACTTTGAATTCGATGTCCACGTGTCCCAGGTTGCCGATGATGGGATCCAGATAGTGCGCTTCATAGTTTTCGGTGTCCGGGTGTAATCGTACGTTGAATGCGATGTTAAGGTGTCCCAGGTAAATTTGAGGTATTAATACACGTAGACACCGAAAACTACGGAGCGCACTATGTGGATCTCGTCATCGGCAACGTGGGACACCTAGACATCAAATTCAACGTATTATTACACCTGGACACCGAAAACTATAGAGCGCACTATTTGTAACCCGTTATCGGCAACCTTGGATACCTAGACATCGAATTCAAGCTTAATTCATAAGAATCGACTTAAAAATTCCCTAGCGGCAAAACTAAAATTATGTTATAACATAATAGAAATTCGTTGAAATAAAATTATGTCTAGACTTAATAAAAACTGGACAAATTAAAATTATGTTTAGACATAATAAAAATTGGATGAATTAAAATTAAGTCTTGACATAATAAAAATAGGATGCATTAAAATTATGTCTGACATAAAAATAATTCCGCATTTTTATTATGTGCATACACATAATTTTAATTTATACAATTTTTATTATGTGTACACATAATTTGTTTTTGAATGAATGTAAAACGTATTTGTTACAATATCTATCCATTGTTGAAAATCGATATGCGCGACCAAAGCTCTTGTATATCATTAATTATGTTATTATTTATTATATATATTTCTATCCATATATTTTCAGTATTATTATTGTTACACTAGAAAAATTATTAGCATTTAAGATACAAATCTTTTTCCGTTAGTTTGTAAGTTTCATGATTAAAAAGATCATGTCGTATTATTAACATATACCTAAGATTTATAAAATCGTTATTAATTTTATTATATATTTCAATTGCGCGAATCTTAAATATGTTTTGTAAAAATTATGCATAATATTCCTATGCAAGGATACTTGTTTAAATATTTCTTCCTATTGCATTTAAGTACATAGAAAAATATACAATTTTTATGTGTTTGCACTTTATATTTAATGAGCAGGCAATTAAATATACATATATGATTCAATTTGCACTACGTTTACATGACACCGTTAATCGGGTTTTATAACATCGGTAGTTGTCAGGAAGACCAATCGTAATCATTCTTCAGAAGAATGGAATAGTTGTGATTGACTGGCTTAAGAACTACCGATGTTATAAAACCCGATCAACAGTGCCATGTAAACGTAGTCTATGTCTCTTTATAGACTCACATAGTTATATACTTTTAAATCTTTTTCTTTTCTAAAATTCAATCAATTGAATAGCATAAACTACGTTATCATATTATATATTTTTGGTACGTAGTGTGCAAATGTATTCTTGAAATGAAGATTATATATTTTCTATACTGAATTATTTACACACACGTGCGGTTTCAGAGAATCATTTTTCGCCAACTCAAATATGTTCCTACTCAACTGTCAAAATATGAAAGATAATTTTATCTAGTTGTGACATTCGCTTGAATTCCCGAAATAATTTTCAAGGATGTGAGTACGAATATGTATATCGTATTATTTAATATTTATAATTAATAGAAAATTATAAACGATGCGTTATGTATGAGAAATTTGACAGAATTGTTTTTATCAAATAGAATTAATTTGCGACTAGTTGAAGGAAATAAAAGAATAAACAAATCAGGTAAGTTTCAGACACGTGTTACAGGTGTCCATCTGTAATTATCAAAAACATCGATACCTGTAGATATCGGTACATATACAATTGCGAACAACACTCAGTAAGACACGCGAATAAAAATAAATAAAAAAATTTTACAGTTAACGACTTATTAACATTAATCATGCTATATTGCGATTATGTTTTATGTTGAAATTGAAAAATATATACAAGGTGTACAACTAAAAGGGTTACAGATTATTATTTTTAAAAAACTAAGCAAAATATTAAATTGTTGTTTTCTTTAGAAATAATAGTCCGTAACACTTTCAGCTTCATACCTTGTATATACTGTTTATAAGATTATAAGATATATTGTTTATAAGATTAAGATGCGTAACACATTACAAAAAGGCGTGATATCCGTACAAAACTATCTTTTTTAAAAAAAAAAGGTAAAAAAGGCGCCAAGTACACGCATAGTAGTGTATATGTTGTTACCTCGAAAAAAGAGAAAGTGGTAGTATTATACCTCAAAAAAATATAAGTAACAAGTGGTAGACATAATCTTTATATCTCGAAAAATTTCGAAAAAAATCTAAGCATTAGTATGTTTATGTCCGAAAAATTATAACCCAAGTGATACACATCACAAAATTATGTTACCTTATCAAAAAGAAGAGTCGCGCTTCAAGTGATCTATTACAATTACAAAAAAGAAATGATATTTCTTTAAATTACAGCGCCAATTACAGAGAGAACATATATATTGCCCTCAAAAAATAATTGTTGCACTACCTACTTTGAAAAATATTTACATTGTGTCAATTAGAAAAGAATGTATGATAACAATTTTATAAGATTAAAAAATTTTATTTAAATTTCACAAGGGAATACAAGGTATTTAAATACAAAGTTTACATGTGTATTTTTTAGTGGTCACAAAGAATTACAGAGGTAACAGTACAAAATAAAAATATTTTATTAAAATATCCAACGAGGGATGTCTTTTATCGCAAAATATATACGGCTCATAGAGCTTTACAATCTGTACATACTGTTTGTAAGATAAAGATATACTGTTTCTATAAGATGCGTAACACTACAAAATGCATGATATCAGTACAAAATTACCTTTTTCAAAAAGGTAAAAAAAAGGCGCCAAGTACACGCGTAGTTGTTACGTCGAAAAAAAAACCAAATGGTAGTATCATTAATTTTAAATTTAAAAATATTTTAATAAAACCCAAATGGTACGTAATATATCTTTGTACCTCGAAAAAACTCAAAAGTGGGTAGGTAGTATCTTTATTTTCACAAAATTATATTACCTAACTTAACTCAAGTGACATGTATTTCAATAAAAAAGATGTGAATTCTTTATTTTCTTCTTCACAAAATTATATTACCTAACTTAACTCAAGTGACATGTATTTCAAAAAAAGATGTGAAATCTTTAAATTAAATTGCGCCAATTGTTAAAAAAATATGTATATTGCTTTGAAAAATAATTGTTATGCAACTATACTTTAAAGAAATAAAACCCAAGTGGTATCTTCGTATTTCTATTCAAGGGTCTTCCTATTCTAAACCAAGTGATAATAGCTTCTTAATTCTTTTTAACAAATTTTTAATATTACAAAGAATCATTTTAATTACAAAAAATTAAAGTAACGGTACAAATAAAAATATTTAAAACAAAATAAATAAATTTTTCTTGTAAAAAAACTTGGCGCTGCTAGACTTTGAAATTTAAACATTAAAATTTAAACATTAGTACTGAGATTTTTAATTGAATAAAAAATAAACATAATTTAGGGAAGAATGCGACAGGAGTAAAAATGCAGCGCCAAGTTTTTTTACAAGAAAAATTTATTTATTTTGTTTTAAATATTTTTATTTTGTACCGTTACTTCTTTAATTTTTTGTAATTAAAATGATTCTTTGTAATATTAAAAATTTGTTAAAAAGAATTAAGAAGCTATTATCACTTGGTTTAGAATAGGAAGACCCTTGAATAGAAATACGAAGATACCACTTGGGTTTTATTTCTTTAAAGTATAGTTGCATAACAATTATCTTTCAAAGCAATATACATATTTTTTTAACAATTGGCGCAATTTAATTTAAAGATTTCACATCTTTTTTTGAAATACATGTCACTTGAGTTAAGTTAGGTAATATAATTTTGTGAAGAAGAAAATAAAGAATTCACATCTTTTTTATTGAAATACATGTCACTTGAGTTAAGTTAGGTAATATAATTTTGTGAAAATAAAGATACTACCTACCCACTTTTGAGTTTTTTCGAGGTACAAAGATATATTACGTACCATTTGGGTTTTATTAAAATATTTTTAAATTTAAAATTAATGATACTACCATTTGGTTTTTTTTCGACGTAACAACTACGCGTGTACTTGGCGCCTTTTTTTTACCTTTTTGAAAAAGGTAATTTTGTATAAGAATCGACTTAAAAATTCCTTAGCGGCATTTTCTGCCAAGCGTAGAGAACCTTATTTTTCGGCAGCAGTGGTAAAACGATGTACTGACTGTGACGTGAACGCACTATATCTGCACTGCGCACAGTACATACATCTGCACTGCGCGCAGTACACACACGTATGAACGCACTATATCTGCACTGCCCGAAAGCGCCGCCAGTGGCGAAAAAGTGAAAGTTACATTTTCTCTGATCACTTAACATAAGATATATATATGTCATATATTCGTTTCGTAAAAGCATCGCCGTAGACGACGTATCTTAAAAAAAATTTTTCACATTTCGACTTTGCGTCGCAATATCTCCGCTTGTAGGGCACGTAGCGGAATATTATAAGAAAACCCCCCCCCTATTTGGACCTCAAGCTATCGATTAAGCCTACTTAGAACTTGATCCGTTCATTCGTTATCGAAATCTCAACATCTCGAGTACTCGCAACCCGTCGCGTCGCGTAAAAGAGTCACGGTCGGTCTCGCTCCACATGTACTTGGCGCAAGACACTACCGTGCTCTTGATAATATGTAAATAAGGTCGACGGGAAGTAAATAGAAAGTGCCGTTGGAATGCAGCAATACGCACGAAATATTGAAAGCACGAAATACGCTGAATAATCTAAATCTAATTATATACATATACCACAAAACATACGCATAACCATAAAACTAATATTGGGAGCATTAATAAAGTAGAAGTGCAGCATAAAAACGTGTTCAACGGCATAATAATACTTTAAGAAAAGCAAAGCACAATTCGTAAGTAAGTGAGAGTATTCCCATCGCGGTGAGGGAATAATGGAAGTAAATATAATAAAGCGTATATAAGGTCGAAGGGACGCAAATAGAAAGTACCGTCGGAATGCAGCGATACGCACTTAATACTAAATTTATCAATGTTGAGTAATAATCGTAAATTAACTATATACATATACCACGAAATAAATACATTAGGACTAATACTGCAGGTATCATTTATGAAAACGCAAATAAACTCTTATAAGTTTAACATAATTTATCATGTTGAGTAATTCATCTGTAACTCAAGACACGTGCAAAGAAAGAAACGAAGAAATCAATAAACAAAGAGAATGTAATAATATTGGAACATCTGATTGATATTTTGCTTATAACTCACCCTTCCAGGAGAATAATCATATATTAAGCAATCGGCATTCCATGTAGGGTCTATCCACGAGCGTAATGATCCGCCGATAGCAAAGTGGAAGCAATCGTTCGTCCTCACGGAGATATAGGCCAATTATCCAAGGAGGTACAATGATGATCCATAGTTAAAAAAAGTGTCGAAGTCCGTCGCTCGTTATAGACAGGAGAGCGCACGTGTGACCACAGTGACTGCTCACAACGGAATCCGGCACCATGTATATATTTCACGAAATATGTTTCTCGCTCGAGATCCTCGCACGTTATGATAGTGCGCAGCCGCGCACCTCGCAACATGGCCGCTCGTACTCGCGCCGGGATTGCGACCGTCATTAATCGATCGCTAATCGATACTTCGTGCCGCGACTTCGGTCGCCTCAGCGAGCGCACCGTCTCGTTTCGTCAACATATGACGAGGCGGGCGGGAATGTTTGAGATCGCGATCAGTCGCATCGCAAAAAAATCGCGTTCGGTTGCAGGTCAGCGCAAGCAGGCTTTCTATAAAATACTCGCCTAAATAACTTTGCTTCAAAGGAATAATTTTCGTCACGTATAGCATGGATCTTTCGTTACATTCAGGAAAGTTCATTAATTGTTAGCAATAACACAGCCACGGTTAACCGGTCGCGCAAATAAAGTCAAACAACAACGCTCTCACAAAAGAAAGATCTATGGTATAAACAAAGCAGTCGAAAACAAGTAACGATCGCTTCGGATCGACACTTGAAAACCGTGACGTAAGCACGGTGACGTAGGCCGCCGGTGGCCAATCACCCTCGCGAAATCATCGGTAACGAGCTTGGAGGGAGCCTCGTCTTGGAGGCAATAAAAGACCGCCGCCGCGCCGCGGAAGCGCTTGTCCGCCTTTTCGGCTTTTCGCTTGCTTATCGTCAAGTATATTTCTTTATACGACCGCTGTACTCCGCTGTGTTATACCACTTTCCGCGTGGAAATTCGCACGCGCTTGCTTTCGCCGCTTTGCCGTTTAGCTGCTGTGCGCTCTTATGGCTTCGCTTTCTTCGCTGGAAAGAAAGAACACTGTACATTTTGTAAATACAAACTTTATTTTTCTGCTACTTGCTGTGTCGTTATTTGTGGTCGTCTTCTACCTCGCGCTATCTCGCGCTACCGCGTGCTTTCGAACATTTTTGGTCCTTCGAGCCGGATTTGAACCAGCGACATATGGTGCGTGCTCTCGAACACATAAATATTAACATATTCTTTAGCTTGCTTTTTATTCGTCGCTATAAGTAATTTAATGTTTTAGTACTATATTTATTGGTTCAAAAGGAATTAGTTTATTACACAGAAATATGTAACCTTACATCTATTTACATAAATATTTGTTTTCAAAGATAGTTTTCTTGGGCAGTATACACTTTTGCCAACGTTCGTAATTAGTTATTTGTGTAACAAGTGCGGGAAGTTGAGAATTGGACACGAGTGCGGAGTGAACGCACAAGCCGAAGGCGAGTGCGATCATCCGCACGAGTGTCCAATTCTCAACCCGCACGTGTTACACACTCTATTTTATATTACAAAGTGCGTGGAAAGTGGCCTATTGCGCGCGCGTTATCTGTGCGACGGATGGCCGATTCCGCACGCGCGAGAGATTTCTCACTCGAGGCCGTGCAAGAATGAGATATTCCCGCACGCAGTGAGGAATGAAATATTCCTGCACGGGTTCGAGTGGAAAATTTCTCGCGTGGGAAATTGGCTATTTGTCGCACAGATAGCGCGCGCGGAATGGGCCACTTTCCACGCACGTGTGATATAAAGCTGTTAGAAGCATTTCTGAAATTTTTTGATACCGCTTTCAGAACTCTCGTCGCGATTGCAATTCGACTTCCTCGACGCTCGCAAATCATTGTTCTTTCATATACGTCGAAATCCTCTGTTGCCTCAGGAATGCAGTGAGAAGAAAACATCCAAAAATGGGTATAAAACAGAAAATTTCGACGCATGAAAGGACAATGATTTGCGAGCGTTGAAAAATTCATTGTAAACACGATGAGAAAACCTAAAAAAATATTGGAAAATGATGCCATTATATCCAGGAATGCTTCCAACAATTTTATAAACATTGGCAAATGTGTAACTGCCCAAGGAAACTACTTGGAAGAAAATGTTATGTAAATAAAATTACTTATTTTCGTGTAATAAACCGATAACTTTTTAAAGTTAATAGTATGAACAATAATTTCTCGACTTCTTTCTTTAGATGTCAGTACTGAAGAAAATAGGCTTTTTTCTATCATTCATTTTGTTGAATCCGACATAAACAGTAAAAAAAAATGCATCGACTGTGTACCATTTAAGTGGATATATTTAGATACAAAAATACGTCAATTAATGCGACGAAATTTATGCCTCCATCTTATACAGCAAAAAGATGTGCTACATTGCATACACAAGTAAAAAATAATGAAAATGCACAAAGCAAATGGCCTAATTATCTCGTTAAAATACTTGGAAGTGCTGGTACTATATTTATATTAAAATATTTATGTAAAAATAATTTATATTTTAATGTTTCATCTCGAAGGACCAGAAACTTCTCTGGGCCAGACGCCAGACTCGTTTCAATGCGGTGTAGGGTAGGGAGATTCGCGCTCCGTTTAGGTGCGCGGTAGGATCGCAGGATCGCGGAACAGGCAAAGTCAGTTAGCTTAACTCATGTTATTTGTACTGTGAGAGAAGGTCTTTATTAGCTGGGGTGTCGCAAACATGTTCACGTGAACACCACACTGCTGACACTTGTTATTCGAATGGCCGTGTCTTACGGTGACACAACGGCCTTACACCAACATGGCCGATAAAGGCGCACGGCGTACGAGGCGCTCACAAAGATGATAGTCGAATGTCTTACACCAAAATGGCCGATAACGGCGCACGGCGCACGAGGCGCTTACAGAGATGATCGCGGAATGTCTTGCGCGAGGTAACACAACCGAACACGGCACTTTACCCGCTCAACGTGGTGTCTTACGTTTCTCTTGCGAGGGAGGACGGTCGACGGCGCAGGTCCTTCGCAACCCGCAAGATTACACTTCAACTCTCGCGAAGGGTGACGGCCGATCGCGGCGCAGATCACTCGCATTCGGCGAGATTGAACCTGATCGTTGAACTATCGCGAGGGGTGACGGCTGAGCGCAGCGCAGATCACTCGCAACCCGCGAAGTTGCACTTGTCTCTCGCGAGGGATGACGGCCGAGAGCGACGCAGATCATTCGCAACTCGCGAGAAAGCGCGATTCTCCCGCGAGGAGTGACGGCCGAGCACGACGCAGATCACTCGCAAGCGGCGAGATTAAATACGGCCAAACACGGCGCTTAACTTTCAACTGAAGAGCACTTATAACTCGGTTCAAAATATGCTGTCTGGCGCGGGACGACGGAGAGTGTGAGTCGACGCGGTGAACCATGCTATCGAGTTGCGAGCGGGTCTGATTACGACACGCGAGATGGCAGGCTTATGGCGGACATTTTGTCGCAGCGCGAGCGGAAAATCTTGTCGCGGTACGAGCCTGGATCTCGTGTCGACGCGAGCTGAGTTGTCGCGGCACGAGCTGAGATCCTGTTGGCGCGAGCGGAGATCTTGTCGCGGAACGAGCGGAGATCTTGTCGCGAGGCCCACCACCCGGTTCGACCCTTTGGTTTTTGCGGAGACAGACACGTGTGTTTCACCGGCGGGCTACGGACGTACTCTACTTACTACTTAGCGCTTTCGTCGGCGCCGCGACGCGAGGATGAAGAACCATGCTAATCGATTTCGATAGATATGCGGGTCGATGTTCGAGCGCTCGCGCAATTTGATTGGTCGCGAGGCGCTCCTGGAATCGCGCACGCAGCCGATAAGAACGGGATCGCGGTAGCGCTTCTTCATCCGTCGCGAAGGGCTCGTAGTGCGCGTTAACTCGCCCCAATCCGGAACAATTAATTATTGAAACATTTTTAAGCCATAAAGTATATCTGTTCAGAAATTATCTCTCTGACGTACGAGCGGCCATATCCTTGAGCCGACCAATCAGACGTCGACCCGACCGGGTACGCTCGACGGGTCAATATATCGATCATCGCGCGGGGGATCGCTCGGGCGCCTCGTCTCTCGCGGAATCGTTTTCCGCCATAAGTGTGCTTGATTTCGCTGTGCAAGACGGATGTGCATCGCTTTCCTCGCTTGTGGAGAGAGTTGTAAAGAAGTGCAGAGACGACGATCCACGGTGATAACCGTACGGACCGATCCGGGATCGACTCATCAACGGAATTCGGACAATTGACCAGAGGATTGTGGACTGTGAATTACGGACTGCGGCCAAGACCGGCTCACGGCACCGCGCCGTCAGGTTAGTGTTCGCATCCGCGTAAACAACACAAGAAATAGTGCGTCTCGCCCGCGTGTGCTCGCCGCCTGCTCTCACCAGGCACCAGACAAATGCGTCGATTCAGAACATTTGGTCCTTCGAGCCGGATCCGGCGGGGACAGTGCGGCTTTCGAGATTTAACGGCCGGCGGCTTCAACAAACATTCTCGCCGTTGTCTTGCGGCGCGCGGCGTGACTCTCTCTCTCTCGCTCTTTCGGCTCGGGACCGCTTTTTAGCTGTTTAATAGCTGTTTGATAGTTGTTTTTAGCTGTTTTTAGCTGTTTTATAGCGGTTCAATAGCTGTTTAATAGCTGTTTGATAGTTGTTTTTAGCTGTTTTTAGCTGTTTCATAGCGGTTCAATAGCTGTTTAATAGCTGTTTAATAGTTGATTTTAACTGTTTTTAGCTGTTTCATAGCGGTTCAATAGCTGTTTAATAGCTGTTTGATAGCAGTTATACAGATCGCAGTTATACAGATAGCTGTTTTAATTGTTTGATGGCTGTTCAAAAGCTGTTTGATAGCTGTTTCATAGCGGTTTGGTCGCCACTGACTTTGACGCGAAAACGCGCAAGATTCGACGGATAGCGCCGCCTGTAGATGATGGCGATGCAGCAAATAAACGTTACGTGCAGCAGAGCGTGCAAATTTTGAAAGATCGACAGGATGAAATTGATAGAAAGATGGCCACATTTCAGAGTAACGTGCAAATTACCCTAAACGAACTTCAAAAGATGATTCAAGATGTAATTGCGAATCATCGTCATGGCTAGTAAGAAGCAATCAGCTGAGAAGCGGAGGCTGGTAGAAGAATTACACGCTCCTGCGAGAAGAAATTTTTCTCGAAGACGCGTCATAGTGCAGGGATACGATGATCTGTGGCAGGCGGATGTGGTCGAGATGCGTCCATACACGCGATTCAACAGAGGCTACCACTACATACTCACCGTTATCGACGTGCTGAGCAAGCACGCATGGGCCATACCGCTCAAGGCCAAGAGCGGAACCGAGGTTACTGCGGCGATGGCGAAAATAATTCGAGACGGCGGAAGATGCCCGAAAAATTTGCAGACTGACAAGGGAAAAGAATTTTACAACGCAAACGTGCAGAAACTCTTGAAGAAACATAATATCAATCACTATTCGACCTATTCCGTAATGAAGGCATCGGTCGTCGAACGATTCAATCGCACGCTCAAGAACGACATGTGGAAAATGTTTACGCGCAATGGAAATTACAAATGGATCGACTCGCTGCCGGGTCTCGTATCGGATTACAACGCGCGAAAGCATCGAACTATCGGCATGTGACCAATCGATGTTACCCCCGCGATCGCCGACAAGCTCCTAGCAACGGTGTACAGCCACGTAAAGATCGCTGCTCCCGCGCGATTCAAAGTGGGCGACTCGGTACGCGTGAGTAAATTCAAGACAATCTTCGAGAAAGGATACACGCCAAATTGGACCACGGAGGTGTTTAGAATCGTCAAAGTGCAGAAAACTAATCCCGTGACGTATCTGTTGGAAGATTCCTGCGGAAAACCCATCGCCGGCGGCTTCTACGAATACGAGTTACATCGCGTTGCTAATCCCGACGTGTATCTCGTTGAAAAAGTTTTGCGCAAAAGGGGTGATGAGGTTTATGTAAAGTGGTTAGGATTTGATAATTCACACAATTCTTGGA
The DNA here is from genome assembly GCA_030770255.1 of Temnothorax ravouxi. Lineage (NCBI taxonomy): Eukaryota > Metazoa > Arthropoda > Insecta > Hymenoptera > Formicidae > Temnothorax > Temnothorax ravouxi. The sequence goes on along the minus strand of JASTWP010000356.1, from coordinate 153,915 downwards.
TACACAAAAATAATGTATTGTAAAAATTTATTACAATATAAAAACATATTCTACATACAAATGTGTCATTTATTTTTCTAAATGTATTTATAATAAATTTACAATGGTATTTTATAATGTCCCCATGGCAGCGTTTCGGTAGAACCGGGTATAATGTAGCGCTTATCGTCGTACGGACTTAGAGCAATTTTCGTTTCGGATATGGTGTATACCTCGTGTAGTTTGGATCTTATGCAAGCCTGCTGTCGCGTCATTTCAATTTCGTCGCGCAGACACCGCGTGTAGTCGTCGAACGTTATCGACCTAGCTACGACGTTACTCTTAACACCTTTAGCCTTTTTCGTATCTTTTTTACCATCTACTCGCAAGGCATACATCTTTGCTCTAAGCCCGACGAATTCGGTCATTATCGCACCGCTGTTTTCGTCTTTCATTAAGCCCAGTACTTTTTTATTGGCGAGTGGGATCATCCATCCTCAGTCCTATTACTCATGCCTGAGCGTGGTGACTTCTCTTCATATACATGTGTTGCGCACGTGGATTATACACATTGTATATGGAACCTACAGTTTAACGCCGATTTCGAACGGCAATTTTTAGAGAAGTTTTCTTGGCAGACATACTCTCGGTGGTTTGCCATTGCCTTCCGAGAGGAGAACGAGCAAATAAAATTTTCTAGCTTTACCGGGAATCGAACCCGGGACCTTTGGCTCAATAGACCAGTGCGCTGTCTACTTGGCCACGCTCGTTCTCCACCATATGTATTATCGATCGCGTAATCGCTAGTGTCAAATCTATGAATATGGCGCTTCATGGTATCGTATACATCGTCGCACTCGATGTGATAAATGAGACTGTCCGTATCGGTGTACGTGACTTTACACTTATCGCGATACAGCGGTAACACGTACTCGTGATGAAATTCGTACAAACATGTCTTGGATATATCGAGGATGCACATACCCACGTAGATTGGTTTGTCGAACTTCACCTCGAGTTTTCGCATTTCTATTGCTACAAGATTCTCCGAAAAAACGCTTCGGCTATGAAAATTTGGTTTTGCTATCATTGCCTCCGCGCCGTATCTATCCCTCCCAATGAGTCACGAGTCGCACGTCAACGTGATTGCGCACATTCTCCATGGTTTTACCAAACACGGCATTGTTCATCAATTTGTATAAATTTTTTTCGAAATCATTCTTGGCCAATGTCCTAAATTTCGTATTAAGTTCTATATAATCGCGAAGCCATGGAGATTGCGCGAATTTCAGTATGCGGTGAATCTTTGATATACGGAGACCGTGACGAGTACACTGCTGCAGGTTGCGATAATGTATTACATATCGTTTCTTATCGTATAATGTTGCGAGGAGCTTGTTCCTGCCGCTTACCGGGTGGTTTATCGCGCGTCAGGACAGAACGGTAGGTCAGTGTGCGCGTCGTGAAGGTGTTGTGGATACTCCAAGTCGACTTGGAGTATGTAGCCTATCGAGGAATCTAACGCGACATCCATAACATTAAAATCGGTTACGTCGTCGACCCATTTAAAATCTGCATATGGCAATAGTTGACACATTGCCCAGCCGTATAAGTTATTTACATCAAAATACATCAGGTACGACGACGGTTTCGATGGATCGTACGACTGCATGTACTTGTTGTTGGCCAGCGCGTATCTGTTTGAACATTGACTCAAACCGCCGCGTATACCTCGTTCGATAAACATAATCATGTCAATGTCGGTGAGCAATTCGAAATTGATGTGTGTATGCTTTAACATGGCATCCCATGTAAAACCCGGTAGAGTATAATAATACGCGGGATCGAGTCCATAACTCGCGACGCAACTATCGCGGAAATTTTCAAAGATATCGGCCAACAGCAAGACATCGGTCTTGAGATATAAATCGCTGTAATCACCGAGCGTTCGAATGGAGAACCGCTGCCAGATGTTGACGGCGTGCGCGTAATCGCTCTCGGATACGGTGTCACCTGTCAATGAACTGTAAAACGAGTCGCGCGGTGGTAAACACAAGTCCTCCAACTTTTCGACGCAGTCAATGTATTCATAGGGAAATACACCTTTTCGTGTCAGCAAATCAAAATTTTCTGCGGATATTTTACAAAATTCGCGTTGCAATATTCGCAGTTTATCCTTGCTGAGATAAGATGCTAATTTGTCGAGACTAGCGGTGAGAAACTTGTACGAATCGATAAATCGCAATTTGACGCACGTTTTCTTATCCTTATCTTCGGTGCTTTGAACATTTTTTGTAAACGAAATATATTTTTCTTTTGTAATTGGGAGTAAGTCTACATATCCTTCGTACGCTGTTGCTATTTCAGTTATAATAAAATGTGCGTCATAGCCCGATAAATTATGAAACACTATGGGAATGCAATGCGAATCTTTATAATTTAAGTTACAATTAGAATGCGCGGGACCTCTGTATCGGCCGGTCAGGTGACAATGGTCGCGTACTCGCACGTCGTCTGGCTTGAACGGTTTTTCGCACACGTGACAGTGCGTTGCGCTGTTAAACTTTTCCCACTCGTCTCGCGTGAAATCTGCCATGGGTACATTAGTGGACAAAATAGTCTTTACGTCGTGAGCTAAACGTCTTAGCTCCTCGGCGAACCACGCGACGCAATCCTTATCGCGACGAAACCGATACATAGATAACGACTCGTCGTACGAGCAACGCACGTAGTACCCTATGCTAAACACGCGATGATGCTGATATGTGTACTTGGACGTTTCCGGATCCGCTTCCATCTTTTCCAGGGTACATTCCAGGTCGGCGTATACGATAAACGGAACTCGTTCCTTCCTGCTGTGATTTTTAAAGGCCAACCATTTGTCGTTGTCGCTCGGTAACTTGATCGCGCAGTCATTCATCTCCTGACAGTAGACGGTGTGGGCTTCCAATTTCTCGTTGGAGCTGAAGTAGTGCAAGCATCTGCAACAAAAAAATAAACGCAAATATTATAAATTTTTTATACACAAAATATTATTTATTATTAAAAGAACTATAGGTACTTACCGATCGCAAAAGTATTTTTTGTTTTTATTTTTGCTCAATTGCGAGCTCACGAGGCGGGATAGGTTCTTGATCCACGCAAAATGTCCCACGTTGTCGTCATGCATGTACAGCAGATTTACGTGTCTGCCCATCTTACGATCAGTAACCCGTATTGGTAGGATAGCAAGTTCCTTGTCTTTTTCAATGCTGTAGACGTTGATGGAGATCTTGTTGTGATTTTCAAATTTTTTAATTTGATCCAACGTCATTGGGAACTCAATGTCCGTAAGATTTAGCACCGACGTGTAATGTGGATACGACGATTTCCGTTTTGCATGTCTCTCGGCTGGATGCAGAGCAGCCACCACGGACCATGCGAAACATGCATTGCCCAATGATCGTACGTTTATCACCGCCTTCTTCTTTTTAATTTCTCGCGGTATTTTCACAAAACATACGCGTGCAATGGATTATATTTGTTTACATTTACCGTTAAATTGAGTATACTCGACAACGCCCATCCGCTATCACGTTCCTGGAATTCCTCCAGCTTTGCTAAGGTAGGCTCGATGACGTGTCGCTTGTACCACTCACATAGATCGGACTCACGAAAGACTTCATAGTTTCTCGTTGCGATACTTTTATTCGCGCGTTTGTCACCCGCAACAAATTTACCATTACACACTGTGTTAATTTTTACATTGTCATGTTGTTGCATGACGTTCCGCACACGATCGAGTACAATGTCTCCCGCATTTTTGAGAAATTGATGAGGGTCGATGTGTTTAAAATTTATTACCGCACCGGTCAGTATACGGCTTTCAAAAGCCGTATCTATCTCGCGCCATCTGAGTCCTGTCTCACTCGCACTGTATCCCGCACCCACATGCACGAAACGTTGACGTATCGAGTCTTTCAGACCTTCGAGTCGTGCGATACAAGCGACCAACGACTGTTTGAGACCGATCGATGACTGATCGATCGATAATCGTGGTCGTTTAATTCGGCTTTGTTCTTCCAGCGAATCGATAAACTCGTCGCATCGTTGCTCCCACGCGGCAAAGTCTTCTCTCGAATTTAACAGGGTGGATTGCTCCAACAACACTTGCTCCATGTTATTGCACGATCCTCTTGCTAACACCGTTTGTTGCACTCACGACTTCCAGTTCTCGACTATTGAGCGTATCCCCCAGATTCGTCATTTTATATTCTACTAATTATGCATCGTTTGCTTATCATATCAAATTTCATCTCAGCAGCCGTACATCGGCGCTATTTGCAAAATTTGCAGTTTTGCACGTGTTCGATGAAATCATCGCGAGACATGTCGCGACAAGTTCTTCAAAACAATAACGCTCCATTGACTTATGCAAAATTGCAAAATTTGCAGTTTTGCACGTGTTCGATAAATCATCGCGAGACATGTCGCGACATGTTCTTCAAAACAATAACTCTCCATTGACTTATGCGAAATTGCAAAATTTGCAGTTTTGCACGTGTTTCGATGAAATCATCGTGAGACACGTATGCTCTTGAAAAGAAATCATATTTGATGCCCGATGAGGTGATCTCATCACGAATGTTCTTGACAAAGATATTACATTTAACGTATATGTGGATTGTGGTGGTGGTCACCATGCAGCAGCCGTACATTGGCGCTATTTTTGCAAGATTTGCAGTTTTGTGTATGTATAAATGGTCTACGAGGATTCTAGAGCGCAGTCGAGAGTTCGATACGGTTCGAGTACGTCGCAAACAGCTAGATACGATGAACACTCACGGTGTGAACTACTACGTTCCGATTCAGGATGAAGCGTGCGAGAAACAACACAATGAGTAAGTACCGCTAATTTTCGTATATACTTGTGCAAAAAACTTTTATAAACGTAATTGTATTTTTTTTACAGTTTTGATAAACCCTACTACACGCCACGTATTTTGGGAAGGAGATTTGCCTTGACATCGACATCATATAAATTTTTGGATGTTGGAATCAACGCGGGACCTATGTCCTCTGTGGATATACATATTGGTGATAACCGAGGCAATCGGATAATTCTGCCACATGCAACGTGGGTGACATTCATCGAAAAACGTGCAGATATACAGCGACTCGTGCAGTCATCGGCACCATCATCGCTAACGTTTCGAGATCTGGAGCTTGTTAAAATATGTGACGCGGATATTGTAAAATTGACGTCGTGCGGCACCAACTTGTACATGAAACCGTCAACTGTACTCTTCCTGTTCGAACTAGAACATTGCGTCAAAAATGTGTATTTTCAACTATGTCAAAATGTTCATGGCGTAAGTGAAAAATTTAAACAGTTTGTAACAATTTTACGGCGAAAATGTATTATTGACAAATGTGATGCGACCAATATCTTGCGTGAATTTTATGATAAAAATTCGATTATTGATTGTGAACTGTTGGCGTATGCTGCTGATACTATTGTGTATAATGCGCTACATGATAAATAAATACATATAATATGGTTAAAAAATTTCCTTTTCATTTACCGTTCCCTGTCGTTAAGCTTCGTTTATCGTTTACTTAAATATAATATTAAAATTAAATATCGCGAAGATCTAAACGATTAAATATTGTTGGCGAAAAAAATATATGCGGTCGTGAGCGATAACGCAAACGGGGGGGCCGGGGGCCGAGAGGGACCGCGCGCGAACGAGAAAACGCGCGCGACCGGGGCGAGGGAGAGATAACGCGAGCGGGAGCGTGTGACGTCACGCGGACCGGCGCGGCCGTTGCACGCGGACCCCTCCCGCGGCGAAAACGCGGTCGCTTCGCGGCGCCGGAAAACCCCCTCGCCCCGCAGCGCCGGAAAACGCGGTTCCCTCTTCCCCTCCCCGCGGCGCTCGAAAAACGCGGTTCCCCCCCTCCCCCTCCCCGCGGCGCTCGAAAAACGCGGTTTTCCCCTCCCCCGGTTCCCCGACCCACGGTTTCCCCCCCCCTGCCCGCGGTTTCCCCCGCCCGCGGTCTCCCCCCTCGCGGTTCCCCCCCGCCCCTCACCCCCCTCAGATCCCACAGGTTGGGGTAGAACTAACATAGCTTACCTACTCACGTCCCGTCTGCTGCGCCGGAAAGAAACCCGGAAAAACTGCCGCGCGAACAAAGGGCCGTTGAGCGTCCTGCGAAAAGCCGTGATTAACGACCCTGTGCGACGAAACACCGCGAGCCTGCGAGCTCATCCCTTATTGGTCCGCGTGATAACTTCGCGGGGCCGCGTACGCCCGGAGTGGGGTGCGCTATCGATTCCGCCGTCGAGCGAGAATTTCGGGATCATTCTTGGATCGTCCTCGACTACCGAAACACGCAATTTGTCAGTCGCGGTATTTTGCGCTTCGCATTACATTTGTTGTACGATGAAGCTTGGACGAACTCTTGGCCGCTACTTCTTTCGACCCTTGGGACGACGGCGAGGATCCTTGGGAGGGAAACCATCTACGGTGAGGTTGCCTCGCGTAACAATTATAATGTAAAGCCACGACACCGCTCCCCGGGTCGCGCTCTCGCTCCGGAATATTCGCGATACTTGCAGTAATAATTGCCGACAAGGCGAACTTAGCGATTGACAGCGAAAGCGAGGGGCACCGGAATGGTCTCGTGGCCGCGGGATCGCGACCGAAATATAGACTCCTGGAGATCGCGGTAGGCGCGTCGATGACGCCGTTCAATATTGCGAGTGCGCCATTTCTCGCGCCCTTCGAGTTCACGTCCGCGTGTCTCGTCGTGCGTAGTATTTCGCCCGGTTGGAACTTAGATTCTACGAGCGATAATGCTTGCGTGAGAATATTCTGTGCCTCGGTTAATTGCGTTGGATGTTATTCGCGTTGTCGTCCTACTCGCGTTCGGAGATTACTCGCGCTCAATTATTTGTGTTAAATTAGCGTTTGCGTTGTAATGTCGTTCACGGCGGCATATTATTCGCGTTAGAATGTTGTCCGTGTCGACTGATATCTTGCGTGAGAATTCTTTTCGCGTTCGGCTGAGTCTTCGCGTTCGAATAATTGCGTTCGGATTACTCGCGTTGAAATATTAATTGTGTTCGGCTCCTGGCGTTGGAGTATTACTCGCGTGCGGTAATTTCTCGCGTCAGAGTCTTATTCGCGCTATTACTTGCAGTCGGATAATGTTCGCATCAACCGATTATTTGCGTTCGACTATTTGTCACGTTAAGATATCACTTGCGTTATGATGTCGCTTGCGTCTAGCTATTATATTTGCGTTCATTTTGCGTTTCGTTAGCGTTCACGGCAATTCCGTATTTCTTCTCGCGTCCGTTCCCGTACTTCGCGTTATGCCGAGTACACCGGCGTATTATTCTTAGCGTTAGAGATTCGCTAGAGACAGTGTGTCGCCTCCGAGCAAATAACTTGCAAATTGGCATTTATGGTTTTTTTTTTTTGAGTTACTAAAGAATAAATGTTATTCCTGATCTGTTAATCGTTTGAGTTCGTGGTATTATTTTTTTGTCACCCCGATGAATCGCGCTGCCATTCAGCACCCCCGCCCTAGGATTCGGTCGAGCTAGCCGATTCCTCGCACATCCGCATGTTTCGTTTTGGTTTTTTTTGCGATTTCGCGGATGCGCATTTACGCGTCTAGCGCCCAACGGTAAAATCGTTTCGCGAAGTGTCGGAGGTGCGAGGGAATCGACGGAGAGACCTGCCATCCCGCTGTCCTCAATCTTTTTGATCTGGCACACGCCCCGGACCGCTCCGAGAGTGAAAAAGTCGTGACAGTACATAAAGATGAGATCTTCCATCAAATAATGGCGACAAAAAACCCAGCGATAGTGGCGTTATCGGAGACAAGAGTAGATGACAGCATAGAAGATTTTGAGATAAATATGAGAGGCTACAGTCAAGTGAGGTGTGATGCTGAGAATAGGTATACAGGAGGAGTTGTTGTTTATATTAGAAATGACATTAAATATGAAACAGTAATGGTGCACAAGATCATAGGTAACTGTTGGTGTGTTGTGATAAAGGTATACGAAAGATGGTACAAGGGTACAATTGTAGCAGTGTACCATTCACCTAGTGCACCAGATGGCATTTTTATAAAGTTTATTGAGGATTTAATTGAAGATATAATTGTAAAAGAAGCGTGTATAGTAATAGGAGACTTTAACATAGATTTAACACTAGATGCGTTTTATTCAAATAAGTTAAAAAATTCTATGTTATGTCTAGGACTGAAGCAGCATGTTGATCAACCAACAAGGGTGACAATTAATAGTTGTACACTTATAGATTTAGTCTTTGCGAGCTTGGATTTGAGTGAGTGCGTAACTGTAGTAAAAAATCCAAAAATTACAGATCATGCATGGGTAAAAATTGAATTTAAGGCGGACCAAGTTGTAAACTGTTATAAAGAATTTAGGGGAAGAGCATACAAAAGGATGAACATAGAGAATTTTGTTAGTGAATTGCAGCGGAGCATGGGTGACAATTTAAAATTAGACATAAATAAAAGGGCGAGTACTTTTGTTAAAACTATAGTAGCGGCATTAGATACTGTTGCGCCGGAAAGAACATTTAAAATACCAAAGGTATGGGAAGGGAAAGTATGGTTTACGGAGGATATAAAACGTGCGGCAATTGTTAGAGATAGAGCGTACGGAAAAGCAGTTTATACGGGTTTAGAGCAGGATTGGCGGCGATATAAAATTGAAAGAAACAAAGTCGTTAAACTTATAAAAGATAGGAAAAGGCAATATTATGAAAATATGATTGATAACAATAAATCAGATTCAAAAAAATGTGGAAAACATTAAAAGAAATATTGCAAGGTGAAGTTATGGATGTAAAAATTGTTGATAGGATAGATTTTGAAGGTGTTATTACTAATGAGGGAACAAATATGGCAGGCAAGTTCAATGAATATTATGTTAATAGTATTGGTAACATTATAAATAGATTTAAGCAAGTAGATGATCAAAGGAGTAATAGGAGAACAATATATGGTGTTGAAAATAAAGAAGTACTAGAATACTTTGATCCTATTAATGCGAGTAAATTGGAAAGGATCGTGATGAATCTTCCAAAAGGGACTGAGGAAGGAATAAGTGTTGACGTGTTGAAAGCAGCTTTTTGTGAAATTAAAAATGAATTTACGGATATAATAAATAAGACTAGATATGGGTGTATGTCCAGATGGCTGGAAGACGTCTACAATAATTCCAATTCCTAAAATTAAAAAACCGAAAAAGCTAGTGATTATAGGCCGATTAACGTTCTGCCAGTATATGAGAAGATTTTAGAATTGGTGGTTAAAGATCAATTAAGAAAATATCTAGAGGCAAATAATGTGCTCACGGAGCACCAATCTGGATTTAGAAAATCATATTCATGTGAGACGGCAATACAAGGAACAGTAGATGTATAGAAGTTGGAGATTGCTAAAGGAAAAATGGTGGAAGTAATATTTATGGATTTAAAAAGAGCGTTTGAGACTGTAGATAGAAGGAGATTATTAAATAAATTGTATCAAATTGGGATAAGGGGTAAAGTCTGGGATTGGTTAAAGTCATATTTAAATAACAGAACACAAAAAATCAGATTCAATGGTCAGTTTTCCAAATCAATGGTAATAGACCATGGTGTTTTGCAGGGGTCGGTGTTAGGTCCGTTGCTTTTTATATTGTATATTAATGATATAATTAACGCATGTCCGATGGATGGTAATGTGAAATTGTTTGTGGATGATACGTTGATCTATGTAATAGGAGAATCCAGTGAGGAACTTAATAGAAAGATGAATGAGGTATTTTATAAGATAGAACAGTGGATGAACCTAAATAAGTTAAAGCTAAATGCAGAAAAAACAAAATATATGATTGTTCGGAGTACTAGAAAGAAAGTTAGAGGTCAGATAAGAATAGCATGTATGAATGGCGATGTGTTAGAACAAGTAGAAGTAATAAAATATTTAGGTGTAATGATTGACAGTAAGCTCATTTTTGCTGAACATTGTGATTATATGTTAAAAAAGATAGGGAAGAAAACTAGCTTATTAAATAGATTAGATCACTACTTGACACCGTACAGTAGGCAAATAGTGTATAAGGCGATTATTGCACCGCATTTTGAATATTGTGCACAGTGATTGTGGGGATGGGCGAGACGCAAATTAAGAAGCTACAAGTGGCGCAGAACAGAGCTATGCGAGTAGTTTTGCAGTGTAAAAGGAATACCAGAGTGGAACATATGCTGGAAGCCTTGCAATATATGTCAATAAGACAAAGAATATATTATAATACATGTAGATTTATGTTTAAGATATTAGGAGGTTATCTACCACATATGTTGAAAAATAGGCTAGATTTTGTAGGTGAAAGTAATCAGAGGAAGACGAGACAAAAGGGTAATATAACTGTACAGTTGCGAAAAACGTGTGAGGCACAAAGGAGTGTTTTTTATAAAGGTATTAAAATGTATAATGATTTACCTGCAGAGGTAAAGTAATGTGATAGAATAGATAAATTTAAGAGAATGCTGAAAGATTATGTTACACACAATGTTGCGAGATTGTAATGTGCTGTATATTTTATGTATGTCATCATCATCATCATCATCATCATCACCACCATCACCACCATCACCACCATCACCACCATCACCACCATCACCACCATCACCACCATCACCACCATCACCACCATCACTCCCCACCATCTCTCTCTCTCTCTCTCTCTCTCTCTCTCTCTCTCTCTCTCTCTCTCTCTCTCTCTCTCTCTCTCTCTCTCTCTCTCTCTCTCTCTCTCTCTCTCTCTCTCTCTCTCTCTCTCTCTCTCTCTCTCCCCCCTCCCTCTCCCCTTCTCCCCCTCCCTCTCTCCCTCTCTCTATCTCTCTCCCTTCCCTTCTCCCCCCTCTCTCTCTCTCTCTCTCTCTCTCTCTCTCTCTCTCTCTCTCTCTCTCTCTCTCTCTCTCTCTCTCTCTCTCTCTCTCTCTCTCTCTCTCTCTCTCTCTCTCTCTCTCTCTCTCTCTCTCTCTCTCTCCCTCCCTCTCCCCTTCTCCCCCTTCCTCTCTCCCTCTCTCTATCTCTCTCCCTTCCCTTCTCCCCCTCCCTCTTTCCCTCTCCCTCCCTCTTCCTCTCCCTTTCCCTCTCCCTCTCTCCCTCTCTTTCTCTCTCTCTCTCTTTCTCTCTCTCTCTTTCCATCTCTGTTGAGGTATGTGTCGTCGCATTTTGAGAAGTGTGTGTGTGTGCACGGCGTGAGTGTGTATGCATGCTCCGGAGATCGCGAAATCCAGCCGAACGTCAAATACGAGTTCCGTTGCCGCGAGACGTACCGATTTTCATTTAGTCAACAAACGATTCGTCAAGAAGAAAGTCACGTTGTAATTGTATCTCTGTATTTAACTTTCCTTCTTGCATTTAATAATATTATTCGACAACACTCTCCCTCTCTCTCTCTCCCTCTCCTTATCCCTCTCTCTCCCCCTCTCTCCCTCTCCTTATCCCTCTCTCTCCCCCTCTCTCCCTCTCCCTCTCCCTCTTCCTCTCCCTCTCGTGGTCGTTGATCCGTGGAGTTCCGTGCAATATGTCCAGAGAAGAGATCAGGTCGGACTTGATATCTCTGAATCTCGGGAAGATTGATGAGTCTGAGATCAAGGTCGTGTACTTCTTTCCCCAGAAACATAATCGACTCACTACAAGCTGCGTCATCGAGGTCACACCGGATGCTCGTGGAATATTGTTAAGGAACAAATCAGTCTACATCGGCTACTTTGCTTGCGGTATTTCTGATTATGTTAGAGTGCTCCAGTGCTATAAATGTCTCTCCTCTGGTCACTTTGCGAAGCATTGTCGTTTTCCATCGATGTGGGCATTGCGCGGGAAGTCATGAGACAAAAGACTGCTCTAGTAGAAGCGCGGATCCCACGTGCGGTAATTGTAAGCGATGGTCGTCTCTGGCGGGACAACAACACTCGGCATTTGATAACAAAAATTGTCCTATTCTACGTAGAAGACTGGCCGACAGAATAAACAGTATTAATTATGGACAGTAAATCTACTGATCGTCTGCGCGTTTGTCATGTTAACTGTCAATCACTACTGGCACACATGGACGATTTTCGATCTTATTTCTGCAACTCTGGATATCACATTATATGTTTATCTGAGTCTTGGCTCAAACCACATGTCTCTGATTACTTTGTCTCTCTCCATGGCTATCGCCTCTTGAGATGCAACCGTATTGGCAAAATAGGAGGTGGGGTCGCTATTTATATATCTGAAACTTTCAATGCATTATTTGTATGTTCATCAGAGAACAATTACTGTGGAAAACCCGAATATCTGGTTGCGGAAATGTCTATCAGTAATTACTCCAAGATTCTCTTAGCCGTGGTATACAGACCACCACATACAGGTTTCTTATCCGATTTTTTCACCATTTTCTCGGAGCTGTCTGCTAATTACAAGCATTCTATTATTTTTGGTGATTCCACGCCGACCTCGGTTCTCACACTTATGACTCGGAACAGATTTTGACGTTTGTACAGGCATCTAATTTTTTCCTTGTGCCGTACCTGCCAACGTATAATACACTCACTGCCTCTACATGGCTGGATTTCTGTATTATTGACGATAAGGAAAAGCTTGTTCGTCATGATCAGCGTGATGTCGGCTTCCTATCTGCCCATGATCTCATTGAGATCACCTATAACATCAACATTGACCGTATACCTAGGCGAACCGTACAGGTTCGTGATTTTCGTTTTTTCGATCCTGAGGATTTTCTAGCGGAGCTGGGTTTGCAGAAATGGGATGACCTGTACCTAACCCCGAATATTGACGTTAAAGTGAAGATCCTCAACGACTTCCTTAGGACTTGTTATGTCAAACACGCGCCTTATCGCGTTATGTGCCCTAAACATCTTCCTGCGCCGTGGCTCAGGCCGGATTTAAAGAAATGCGTGGCATCGTAGTGATCGTGGCAACGTCGCATAGCCGGCGCGTGCCAAAGCAGCTACGTCATAGACGGAGACAACCGAGACAGTAAATCGTATGTCTGTCCTTCTCTCCTCGCTCGAAGCTTGCCGAGCGCGGCCGCCGCGGCCGCAGCATATCCCCTCTAACTGGCTAGTTCGGACACGAACCATTAGCACGGACGCAAACCATGTGCGGTTACCGAGCGAAACGACGTAGTTTACGCGCACTTTTTCAGGTGGCGCGTCGGAAAATGCAACACACAAAAATTAACGAAAAATGCCGGGATGGCCTCTCTCAGGTTTCTCTCTGGTACAGTACAGTACCGTGGCATGAAAGCACAAATTTTTACCCGATATCTCCGCCAAATAACCAATATGCTACAGTACTGTGACACAAGGGCACAAATTTTTACCCAATATTTTAATATTTTTAATGTTTCTTAAAAATAACCTCTGATTTCTTTGAAAACTGCGTATAGAATATAACAAGTTTTCTAGTCGCTTTTGATTAGTAGACGTAAAACGTAAGAATTTTATCCTTGTGGAATTTTTTGTTGTTATGTTTTAAGTCCTACGTTTTAATATGGCTGCCTTTCTCAACTATGATTGGTCAATTTGTTTACTGCTTACGTCTTACTGCTTATGTACTTTTATGTGCCATGGCCTTTATGCCTGAACGCCTCTAAGGCCATATCTTCTCTAGTCAAAGGTGGCAATAATATCTCTAAGAGTCTCGTGATTCTAAACCGAATAGTGGTTTTCCACTTTTGCGAGTGTCTTTGTTAAGGTTCCCCGAGTGTACCCCTAACCTTAAATAAGATCAATAAGCTACTGCCTTTCTTTTTTAACCTTTCCAAATAGTATGCCGGGTTAGGGTGTGACCGGACGTTGGGTCGAGGGTGTCCGAATCCCGATGCTTTGTTCCTAAACACGGCCACCACTCGATTTAACCTTTACCAACCGAGAAGGTAAGTGTACACGACTTCTCGAATCATCGATCTAATTCTCCCCTTTTATTTTCGGGTTCTTATCCACGCTGGATCACCGACGCCGTTACCACCGACGATGGACTTCGTGGGATCACCGACGCTGAACGATGGTAAGTGAAAAGTAAGTAACGATGACGATTCTTGAATTTTGAAATATCATGATTCACACTTTTATTCATACGAATGTTCTCCCGTAGGAAGTTGTTCACAGATCTTCATGGATTACAAAATGGCTGACACACATGTCACGAACGCACGTACCGTACGCGTGGTACACTCCACTCCCTATGACGACTCAGCGCTCACCGCTTTAGTATCACGGTGATTTGACGCGTTTCCGCGGGCGTCCTGCCGGTTGTTACGGATCTCGGGGCGAACCATCAACGCGTCCGGGCTCGACTCGCGAAACGAAGTTACCACGAGGAACGTTAGCGCGCGATATAAGTGTCACACAAGTGAGAATCCCCGACGGACTGCCTCGAGAGACGGGTCGCCCTCGGGCTCCCCACCATCGGTTTCGACCCCCACTCCGACGCCTATTTGCGCCGTAGCGGCCGATGTTCGCCAGATGTTCCGACTTTCTCTTTTCAGGGACGGCCTGTTTACGCATTCCGATCCCTATGACGTCACCGCGGAAATTTCCGATGGATTTGCGCTTGCGCTATCCCCGCGACCTGGCAACGCGACACCAGGTTTTCACCGTCGCCGAAAACGCATTTGCCGCCGACGTCGACCCGTGCGCAGGGTCTTTCTTGCGACTTATAGCTAGTTTCCGGATGACCTCCCTGGAGATGATGTCCGGGTGACTCTCACCACTTCCGCCGTTGACGTCGACCCCTCCTGACTCACCATCCGGGTCGTCTGGACTCGTTTCCGTGGTTTGTTCCAGGGGATGGCGTCCCGGTTCCGATCTGGTTGACCAAAGTCATTGGTCCGGTATCTCGCTGGCGCGCGCTTGGATCGTTCGTCCAAGTATTCCTGATTCGCCTCCGACTTACCAACGTCAGTCATGACCGATCGCTTAATCATTCCGTCGCTTGGTAAACAAACTAGCTGACCAGTCGTCCGGTGGCCCAATCGGCCCTTTCCGACTTCTCGCGATATCGCGTAAGTAGGAAAGGTAAGGGCATTCTAGGCCGGGGATTTGAGGGGGGTGAGGGGCAGGGGGGACCGTGAGGAGGGGGAAACCGCGAGAGGGGGGAAACCGCGTTTTCCGGCGCCGCGGGGAGGAGGAGGAGGGAACCGCGTTTTTCGGGCGCCGCGGGGCGGGGGAGGATAACCGCGTTTTCTGGCGTCGCGGGGGAGGCTGACCGCGTTATTCGGGCGCCGCGGGGCGAGGGGGTCCGCGTTTTCCAGCGCCGCGGGAGACGTCGGTCCGCGTGACGTCACACGCTCTCGCTCGCGTTATCTCTCTCTCGTAGATGTTTTTCCCTTCCCCCGTCGCGCGCGTCTTCTCGTTCGAGCGGTCTCTTTCCCTCGCGCGTTCTCGCTCGCTCTCGGCCCCCGGTCGCGCGCGTCTTCTCGTTTGCGCGCGGTCCCTCCCGGCCCCCGGTTCCCGTTCGCATTATCTCTCCCGACTCCCGGCCCCCGTTTGCGCTCACAATCGCGTTTAATTAAATTTATATTATACATAAAAAATTTGCTTACCACCGCGGGATTTGAACCAAAAACCTTTGGCTCTTGAATCAGTCACCTTCAGAATACAGGCCAGTCTCTTAATTTACACAATAATACGTATACACTAAAATACTGCAGGCTATTTACACAGGCTATTTACACAGTTAAAAGTTATACAAAAACACATATCGAACACAGATTACACGGTGAAATAAGGTATAATAAGTCCCCGCACGATGAACAAAACAGACAATCTATAAGAATATAAGGCCTGGTGTCATGTCTGCGAACAACGTATAAGATCGAAAACAATCCGTGTAACCTCACAATGCATGACGCACAAAACTTCATATGTCCAGGAGTGAAATAACAGTATGTGCAGCACATCTTTGTAAGAGGATTTAACGCATTTACTTCTGCTTGACTCAACACTCTGAAAACTTCGTCCGGAATATCCTCATCAGACATTTCACTGTCATAACATGAGTCGTCTGACAATATTGCGTCATCATCAACTTCCATTCCTTCCTCGTCATTCACTTCCAGTTCTTCATCGTTTGCTTCAACTTCCATTCTTTCTTCTCCTTCAAACAATTCCTTGAAATCCATTTTGAACGTTGTATGCCTCAAAAGGCGCAATACACAGTATTACTGTTAAAATCACACAGTACAATCAGACAGTACGAACAGTCACAACACTAGAAATTTTTTGACAAGACAAACACGTTTGAACACGATCCAGCACGCCAACCGACTCTTACTCCCAGTCCTCGACTACTCAGCGTACCTTCAAATTCATTCTTCTACATCTCACTATTGTCACGTCGTTTGTTTAACATATCTAATTTCACCATGATCTCAGCATCTGTACGGATGCGCATGCCGAAAAATCTGCGATGGGCAGTTTTGCACGTGTGCGATGAAGTCACCGCGAGACACGTATGTTCTTGAAAACGATATCGCGCCATTGACTTTTGATGATTTGACCTGTATAACTGCTATTGAACAGTTATCAAACAGCTCTTGAACCGCTATGAAACAGCTATTGAACCGCTATTGAACCGCAATGAAACAGCTAAAAACAGCTACTGAACAGCTATCAAACAGCTATTGAACAGCTATCAAACAACTAAAACAGCTATGAAACAGCTATTGAACTGCTATAAAACAGATATCAAACAGCTATTGAACCGCTATCAAACTTCTTTTAAACAGCTAAAAACAGCTTTTAAACAGCTATCAAACAACTAAAAAACAGCTAAAAACAGCTCTTGAACAACCAAAACATCTATATTATATTACAAAGTATGTGGGAAAAAGAAATAAAACATCTATATATACATGTATAATTTATTTCAAAAAAATTATTTCTGGTGTCGCGACCACCAGTTAAATATTTTTAATACATTTTGTAATGCGCAATTCTTAACATGTTTTTCGCATCTTACAGTATTAGTAACATCTAGATTATTTAAAGATTCGATATTTTCGTAATCTGCATCCAAAGTCTCAATTTTTAGATGTTTTCTCGCTTTATTCTCAAGCAGATCCACCAGCCATTCTCGTTTCTGGCATCCCTTGACGTACACAAGAGTCGACGTCTCGTCGCTTTCTCCAAGTACAGCCGATGTAATTAGATGTTTCGCCATGCTGTAGGGCATGTTTCCGTCCTCCCATCGTAGTCCATGGTGATTCGCAATCAACCAGAAAGCGCATGATCTGTCGGATTTCGTGAGGAGACTCCATGGCATGGGACATGTAAAAATGTAATGCGCCAAAACGGTCCCGTTTCTCAGAACCGCCACCTCTTTCACGACTTTCATCCCGACGGTGAATCCTTGCAGATCGACAAACGTCGGTACGATCATGACGAAACGATGGAGCAATCTGTATCTTATCGCGGTACATCAGTGTATCTTATATCGCAATATCTGCTGATATTGCAATTTACATGAGTTTGCGCATTACATTAGACAGCGGGCAGTATTCGATTACACGATCATGCAAGATGAGGCAACAGGCGGTAGTATTTGCAGGTACATTTTCTTTACAATCAAATTCTATTTGCACATCCACGGTGGCGCTCTTGACAGATTCGTTTTGTCGCGAGCAATCGATGACAACAAAAGGTCCTTCCATCAGGAATGTATACAAGCTGCAAAGCGTATCGATGGAATCGTATCCGTAATAAGTTTTACGAAAACGCGCATACATATCAAAAAGAACGGCGTATCGATTTTTAGTAAAATCCAGATTCATGTCGTCGTACGGATAAAATTCGGAGTTTAGATAAAGTTAACATTGGTCAAGTTACAGTCATCGAATACGCTAACATTTTGAGACATGATATTCTTGTGGCCGGTCTGCAGAGCGAAGATAACGTACCGCGGCTTCTCTAGCTGAGTCGCCGTTTTGACGGCCCACGAATGCTTGGTCGTGCTCTGCAACATGGGATACTCGTACAGATCCCACGAACGAAAACTGACACTAAGATATCGCCCGCTTTCCAAGGCCCGTAGCATGGATAGCTTATTGATCTCGTTTAATGTGACGTGAGGCATTCGCCACTGTATTTTAAACAATTCGATTTTCGGCTCCGTCGCGGGATTTCCAACAATGCAATTGTTATCGCTACGCGCTCGTATCAAAATTAATTCGTGACGAGCGTTAACAACGACGCGTTTGTAATCTTTGCAAAAGCCCAGCAACAACTTGAGAGGTACGCAAAAGTTGAAGTATCTTTCCGGTATGCTCGATGTAACGTCCCAGCCAGCATTCCGCATGAGTTGAGAATCATTATACGATAGCGATACGTAGTTCTTGATGGTACTGGTTATTCCAAAGTTTCTGTTGCGATCAATCTCCACGCCGTTGAGCTCATCGAACATGAACGCCACGCAATTATTCGCAAGCGTTGCCTGAGACTCATCATTCCTTCTCTTTATTACCAATCGTCCTTCAACGTAGAGAAAGCTTTCACACGGCAACGTGTATAAATCCTGCTGTTGTATGGGTATTCTTATCTCATCGTTATGTCCAAACGTTGTGTTGGCGTACGGATTGCACGTGTGTGTCTCAATCTTGACGACGTTGTCGTCAAAGATCGGTTCACCCCAATGTTTAAGATATTAGCCATTTTGTACGACGAAACCCAATGATTTCAAAAATTCAACGTTCGACGCAGTGAGTTTCTTCTTTGGCGATCGGATTGTCTTTTCGTTTCTCGTCTGTCGCACCTGCTCAGCTTCATTCAGTACGAGCATCTCACGTTATCGCCGTCGTCTTCGTACATGCAGTCTAACGGTGATCTCTTCTCCGCGAAAATCAATCAATCGACCGTCCTGATCCACAACGCGAAGCGTCAAGTCCGAAATGCTCCGTACGATGATCGGAAGGTAAATGATCTGTGCCGGCGTTTCCGATATCTTATATACTGGAGGCACGCTCGGTGAAAACTCATGTATCGTGTGAACGTACTTGTTGCTGTACGCACCAGCGGTCACGTTACACTCTATGCGAATGATGTTTACGTTGATGATATTTATCGAAACATCCGATTCGTG
The DNA here is from genome assembly GCA_030770255.1 of Temnothorax ravouxi. Classification (NCBI taxonomy): domain Eukaryota; kingdom Metazoa; phylum Arthropoda; class Insecta; order Hymenoptera; family Formicidae; genus Temnothorax; species Temnothorax ravouxi. Next base: position 134,766 of record JASTWP010000356.1, on the reverse strand, counting down.
CCATTGTCGCGACTTCAGCACGCGATTCGCTGAAAATCTCAGCAGCGATCCAATGTTGTTCGGTTTTGTGAAATTTATCCGATAAGCGCACTTGATCTCGCTCTTCATCGTATTGTTGTTGGCTCGAATAATAATCAATGGGTGCGGGTCATTTTCGTTTGTCGAGACATTATTGGATTGGTCCCATAAAAGAGCGCGTTTCAGATTCATGTCTATATCACGCAGTTCGTACGATCCTTCGGGAATGGTAATCTCCTTGTCGTCGTCGCCATAGTAGAATTTATTGTTCGACGAATTTACATTTGGTATCGTGTGAAAGGTTTCAAAATCTGTCAGACCGAGCTCGTAATCGCCATCGCTCAAATCCACGGCGGAAAAGTAGCTTACCGCGAAGATGCTGCTCTTGCCGGTGAGCGTAAATGTCAGTGACATGTTTGAATGAGTACTGAGATTAAACAGCGTAACACCGGTCTTTAAATTGATTGTCAACCGACTGTAGAAAACGCAGACACAGTTGTCCGCAATTGCTCTGATCATATCGCTGATAAGGCGTGCGATTGTACTCTATTACATTGTTCTCTAGATACTGCGCCAATTCTCTCGGTGGTCGAAGATTGCCAAAACTGTCGAAATATATGGCACGACCTCCCCTCTTTGCGTACGCCACCCAGTGAGTACCCGGTCCCTCAGTATTATCCAAATTCACGATACCGCTCTCGTTTCGACGTATATCGGCGATCGGTAACGAGTCGCGCATGAAAATACCTTTAAAATATGGAATGCGCATACGTTTTGCCAATTGTTGCAGTTGCGCATTGGTAGTTACACCCTTGGGAATTTTTAGGGTCTTTTCGACGTTTTTTTTTCTCGAGACTCCCTGTCCGCGTTTGTACGGAGCGAGATAAAGTCTGTGACCTTCCATGGCGCGATTGTGACGTTGCACCTCTTCCAGCTGACGTCGCGCGGCTTTGTTATCATTCACGGCCTCTGCGACTCCCGCCGCTCCGCCGACCAACGAGCCGAGAACCCCTAATAACGGCAGGATCGGTAGGATACCGCCGCGTTTCGAGAGGCTACCACTACATACTCACCGTTATCGACGTGCTGAGCAAGCACGCATGGGCCATACCGCTCAAGGCCAAGAGCGGAACCGAGGTTACTGCGGCGATTGCGAAAATAATTCGAGACGGCGGAAGATGCCCGAAAAATCTGCAGATTGACAAGGGAAAATAATTTTACAACGCAAACGTGCAGAAACTCTTGAAGAAACATAATATCAATCACTATTCGACCTATTATCGGTCGTCGAACGATTCAATTGCACGCTCAAGAACGACATGTGGAAGATGTTTACACGCAATGGAAATTATAAATGGATCAACTCGCTTGCCGGGTCTCGTATCGGATTACAACGCGCAAAGCTTCGAACTATCGGCATGCGACCCATCGATGTTACCCCCGCGATCGCCGACAAGCTCCTAACAACGGTGTACAGCCACGTAAAGATCGTTGCTCCCGCGCGATTCAAAGTGGGCGACTCGGTACGCGTGAGTAAATTCAAAACAATCTTCGAGAAAAGATACAGGCCAAATTGGACCACGGAGGTGTTTAGAATTGTCAAAGTGCAGAAAACTAATCCTGTGACGTATCTGTTGGAAGATTCCTGCGGAAAACTCATCGCCGGCGGCTTCTACGAATACGAGCACTCCCGGACCGCTCCGAGGCGTGTGCCGGATCAAAAGGATTAAGGAGAGCGGGATGACAGGCCTCTCCGACGATTCCCTCGCACCTCCGACACTTCGCGAAACGATTTTACCGTTGGGCGTCAGACGCGTAAATGCGCGTCCGCGAAATCGCATAAGAAAACCGAAACGAGACGCAAAACGAAACGTGTGGATGTGCGAGGAATCGGCTAGCTCGACCTAATACTCAGGCGGGGGTGATGAAGGGCAGCGCGGTATTCGGCGGGGTGACGACAAAAATTTAATACCACGAACTCAAACGATTAACAATTTAAGAATAACATTTATTCTTTAGCAATTCCAAAAAAATTAACAATAAATGCCAATTTGGCTTCAGTTTATCGGACCGACAAAATATTCAATGACGCGGGCGTCCGAAACAAAACCAAAAGAAAACGCGCAGAAGGCGCTGTGCTCAGATTAGAGAAATACCTTAGAAGGAAACTTATAACTACTATGGAACATCGACAGAAAACGCGAGTTAATCAGAGTGAAATAGAACATCGGATCTCGCATGAAAGATCTCGAGAGTACGGGACGCCACGCTCGGAACGCGTGAACGCCACGCATCGAGTCGCACAAGAATTCTGTCGCCAATTAATTTCGGCGCAATCGCGAGGAAACGAAGAGTATTATAACTAACGCGAAAGTACGGACTTAATCTAACGCACGTAATAACTAACGGACGCGAGGAAAAACACGGAATTACCGCGAGCACTAACGAAACGCAAAGTTAACGCCAGTAAGATCTAGGCGCGAGTAACATCCGAACGCAAGGGATATCCTAACGTGATTAATAGCCTAACGTAATTAATCAGGTGACGCGAACATTACCCGACTGCGATTAATGGCACGAATGATACTTTGACGCAAGAAATTACCGCACGCAAGTAATACTCCAGCGCAAGGAGCCGGACACAAATAATATTTCGACGCGAGTAAACCGAACGCCATTATTCGAACGCGAATACTCGGCCGAACGCGAGAATCATTCCAACGCAAATAGGATGCCGACATGAACGACATTACAACGCAAACGCAAATTTTTCACAAGGAATTGAGCGCGAGTGATCTCCGAACGCGAGTAGGACGGCAATTAGAATACGCGATTAAACCGAGACGCAGGATATTCTCACGTAAGCGTTATCACTCGCAGAATCTAAGTTCCGACCGGGCGAAACACGACACACCACGAGACGCGCGGACGTGAACGCGAAGGACGCGAGAAATGGCGCATTTGCGATGTCGAACGGCGTTATCGACGCGCCTACCGCGATCTCCAGGAGTCTATGATTTCGGTCGCGATCCCACTGCCACGAGACCATTCCGGTGCCCTTCGCTCTCGTTATCGATCACTAATTACGCCTGATCGGCGAACACGCTAATTATTGCAAGAATTCCCGAGCGAGAGCGCAACCCGGGGAGCGGTGTCGTGGCTTTACATCATAATTGTTACGCGAGGCAACCTCACCGTAGGTCGTTTCTCTCCCGAGGGTCCTTGCCGTCGTCCTAAGAGTCGAAAGAAGTAGCGACCAAGAGTTCGTCCAAACTCCATCGTACAGCAAGCGTAATGCGAAGTGCCAAATACCGCGATGGACAATTTGCGTGTTTCGGTAGTCGAGGACGATCCACTAATGATCCCGAAATTTTTGCTCGATGGCGGAATCGATAGCGTACCCCACCCCGGGCGTACGCGGCCCCGCGAAGCTATCGCGCGGAACAATAGGGGATGAGCTCGCAGGCTCGCGGTGTCTCGTCGCACAGGGCCGTTAATCACGGCTTTTCGCAGGGCGCTCGACGGCCCTTCGTTCGCGCGGCAATTTTTCTGGGTTTCCTCCCGGCGCAGCGGACGGGACGTGATTGCCTCCGTCTTCCTCCTTTTCGGTCCGGGAATGGCGATCGTCCATCCCGGAATCCGGTCCTAAGGCGAGGAGAGCAGGTGAGTTGATTTTGCCCCGGCGTCCCGGGGCCCTGCCTTCACAGATCCGCCTGTCGCTGTGTTACGCGCCACGCGCGTATCTTCTAGCGCTCCCCTGTGCTCGGCGGCCCGCAAGCATCCTCGAAATCCGCTTGTCGTCGCCAAATTTTCGCTTCCGTCGTCTACTCCGCTATTCCTTGTTCCAATCTCAGGAACTCCTGTTTTTGGCTCAGTGAGGCGCCGCGTAAATAATACAAAATAAAATAGGCATTAATAATTGTGCAACGCGATTAGGATAGGCCCCCTGGAGATCTCGCATCGATTCGTTAAACCGTCCTCGGGCATTAAAAGGTCGTGAAACCGTGCCTTGTGACGGCGGCGGAACGCTGCAACGGTGCAGCGAAACTGCCACGTCACAACACATCGTCGCACTCGATATGATAAATGAGACTATCAGTATCGGTGTACGTAACTTTACACTTATCGCGATACAGCGGTAACATGTACTCGTGATGAAATTCCTACAAACATGTCTTAGATATATCGAGGATGCACATACCCACATAGATTGGTTTGTCGAACTTCATCTCGAGTTTTCGCATTTCTATTGCTACAAGATTCTCCGAAAAGACGCTTTGGCTATGAAAATTTGGTTTCGCAATCAGTGCCTCTGCGCCGTATCTACCGTCCCAATAAGTCACGAGTCGCACGTCAAAGTGATTGCGCACATTCTCCATGGTTTTGCCAAACACTGCATTGTTTATCAATTTGTATAAATTTTTTTCGAAATCATTCTTGGCCAATGTCCTAAATTTCGTATTAAGTTCTATATAATCGCGAAGCCATGGAGATTGCGCGAATTTCAGTATGCGGTGAATCTTTGATATACGGAGACCGTGACGAGTACACTGCTGCAGGTTGCGATAATGTATTACATATCGTTTCTTATCGTATAATGTTGCGAGGAGCTTGTTCTGCCGCTTACCGGGTGGTTTATCGCGCGTCGGACAGAACGGTAGGTCAGTGTGCGCGTCGTGAAGGTGTTGTGGATACTCCAAGTCGACTTGGAGTATGTAGCCTATCGAGGAATCTAACGCGACATCCATAACATTAAAATCGGTTACGTCGTCGACCCATTTAAAATCTGCATATGGCAATAGTTGACACATTGCCCAGCCGTATAAGTTATTTACATCAAAATACATCAGGTACGACGACGGTTTCGATGGATCGTACGACTGCATGTACTTGTTGTTGGCCAGCGCGTATCTGTTTGAACATTGACTCAAACCGCCGCGTATACCTCGTTCGATAAACATAATCATGTCAATGTCGGTGAGCAATTCGAAATTGATGTGTGTATGCTTTAACATGGCATCCCATGTAAAACCCGGTAGAGTATAATAATACGCGGGATCGAGTCCATAATTCGCGACGCAACTATCGCGAAAATTTTCAAAGATATCGGCCAACAGCAAGACATCAGTTTTGAGATATAAATCGCTGTAATCACCGAGCGTTTGAATGGAGAACCGCTGCCAGACGTTGACGGCGTGCGCGTAATCGCTCTCGGATACGGTGTCACCTGTCAATAAACTGTAAAACGAGTCGTGCGGTGGTAAACACAAGTCCTCCAACTTTTCGACGCAGTCAATGTATTCATAGGGAAATACACCTTTTCGTGTCAGCAAATCAAAAATTTCTGCGGATAATTCACAAAATTTGGTTGCAATAATCGCAGTTTATATTTGCTGAGATAAGATGCCAATTTGTCGAGACTAGCGGTGAGAAACTTGTACGAATCGATAAATCGCAATTTGACGCACGTTTTCTTATCTTTATCTTCGGTGCTTTGAACATTTTTTGTAAACAAAATATATTTTTCTTTTGTAATTGGGAGTAAATCTACATGTCCTTTGTACGCTGTTGCTATTTCAGTTATAATAAAATGTGCGTCATAGCCCGATAAATTATGAAACATTATGGGAATGCAATGCGAATCTTTATAATTTAAGTTACAATTAGAGTGCGCGGGACTTCTGTATCGGCCGGTCAGGTGACAATGGTCGCGTACTCGCACGTCGTCTGGCTCGAACGGTTTTTCGCACACGTGGCAGTGCGTTGCGCTGTTACATTTTTCCCACTTGTCTCGCGTGAAATCTGCCATGGGTACATTAGAGGACAAAATAGTCTTTACGTCGTGAGCTAAACGTCTTAGCTTCTTGGCGAACCACGCGACGCAATCCTTATCGCGACGAAACCGATACATAGATAACGACTCGTCGTACGAGCAACGCACGTAGTACCCTATGCTAAACACGCGATGATGTTGATATGTGTACCTGGACGTTTCCGGATCCGCTTCCATCTTCTCCAGGGTACATTCCAGGTCGGCTTATACGATAAACAGAACTCGTTCCTTCCTGCTGTGATTTTTAAAAGCCAACCACTTGTCGTTATCGCTCGGTAACTTGATCGCGCAGTCATTCATCTCCTGACAGTCGACGGCGTGGGCTTCCAATTTTTCGCTGGAGCTGAAATAGTGCAAACATCTGCAAAAATAAATGCAAATATTATAAAATTTATTTATACACAAAATATTCTATATATTATTAAAAGAACTATAGGTACTTACCGATCACAAATGTATTTTCGACCATAGTGCCTGTTGATTTGCGAACTCACGAGGCGGGATAGGTTCTTGATCCACGCAAAATGTCCCACGTTGTCGTCATGCTTGTACAGCAAATTTACGTGTCTGCCCATCTTACGATCAGTAACTCGTAATGGCAAGATAGCAAGTTCCTTGTTTTTTTCGATTCTGTAAACGTTGATAGAGATGTTGTAATTTTCAAAATTTTTAATTTGATCCAACGTCATTGGAAACTGAATGTTCGTAAGATTTAGAACCGACGTGTAATGTGGATACGACGATTCCCGATATGTGTGTTTCTCAACTGGATACAGAGCAGCTACCACTGACCATGCGAAACATGCATTGTCTCTTGATTGCACGTTTATCACCGCTTTCTTCTTTTTAATTTCTCGCGGTATTTCCACAAAACACCCCGCATGTAATGGATTATATTTGTTCACATTTACCGTTAAATTGAGTATACGCGACAACGCCCATCCGCTATCACGTTCCTGGAATTCCTCCAGCTTTGCTAAGGTAGGCTTGATAACGTGTCGCTTGTACCACTCGTGCAGATGGGACTCACGAAAGACTTCATAGTTTCTCGTTGCGATACTTTTATTAGCGCGTTTTTCATCCGTAACAAATTCACCATTAAACACTGTGTTAATTTTTACATTGTCATGTAGTTGTATGACGTTCCGCACACGATCGAGTACAATTTCTCTCGCATTTTTGGGAAATTGTTGAGGGTCGATGTGTTTGAAATTTATTACCACACCGGTCAGTATACGGCTTTCAAAAGCCGTATCTATCTCGCGCCATCTGAGTCCTGTCTCACTCGCACTGTATCCAGCACCCACATGCACGAAACGTTGACGTACCGAGTCTTTCAGACCTTCGAGTCGCGCGATACAAGCGACCAACGACTGTTTGAGACCGATCGATGACTGATCGATCGATAATCGTGGCCGTTTAATTCGGCTTTGTTCTTCCAGCGATTCGATAAACTCGTCGCATCGTTGCTCCCACGCGGCAAAGTCTTCCCTCGAATTTAACAGGGTAGATTGCTCCAACAACTCTTGCTCCATGTTATTGCACGATCCTCTAGCTAACGCCATTTGTTACACTCACGACTTCCAGTTCTTGACTATTGAGCGTATCCCCCAGATTCGTCATTTTATATTCTACTAATGATGCATCGTTTGCTTATCATATCTAATTTCATTTCAGCAGCCGTACATTGGCGCTATTTGCAGCAGTTTTGCACGTGTTCGATGAAATCATTGCGAGACACGTACAATGAAAACGCGCCATTGACTTTCGGTGGTTTGATCTGTATCAATGCATCAGCCGTACATTGGCGCTATTTGCAGTTTTGCACGTGTTCGATGAAATCGTCGCAAGACATGTCGCGACAAGTTCTTCAAAACAATAACGCTTCATTGACTTATGCAAAATTGCAAAATTTGCAGTTTTGCACGTGTTTGATAAAAACATCGCGAGACATGTCGCGACATGTTCTTCAAAACAATAACGCTTCATTGACTTATGCGAAATTGCAAAATTTGCTGTTTTGCACGTGTTCGATGAAATCATCGCAAGACACGTATGCTTTTGAAAAAAAAAATCATATTTGATGCCCGATGAAGTGATCTCATCGCAAATGTTCTTGACAAAGATATCACATTTAACGTATATGTGGATTGTGGTGGTGGTCACCGTGCAGCAGCCGTACATTGGCGCTATTTTTGCAAGATTTGCAGTTTTGGGTATGTATAAATGGTCTACGAGGATTCTAGAGCGCAGTCGAGAGTTCGATACGGTTCGAGTACGTCGCAAACAGCCTCTAGATACGATGAACACTCACGGTGCGAACTACTACGTTCCGATCCCGGATGAAGCGTGCGAGAAACAGCACAATGAGTAAGTACCGCTAATTTTCGTATATACTTGTGAAAAAACTTTTATAAACGTAATTGTATTTTTTACAGTTTTGATGAACCCCGCTACACGCCACGTATTTTGGGAAGGAGATTTGCCTTGACATCGACAGCATATAAGTTTTTGGATGTTGAAATCAACGCGGGACCTATGTCCTCTGTGGATATACTTATTGGCGATAACCGAGGCAATCGGATAATTTTACCTCACGCAACGTGGGTGACATTCATCGAAGAACGTGCAGATATACAGCGACTCGTGCAGTCATCGGAACCATCATCGCTAACGTTTCGAGATCTGAAGCTCGTTAAAATTCGTGACGCAGATATTGTAAAATTGACGTCGTGCGGCATCAGCTTGTACATGAAACCGTCAACCGTACTCTTCCTGTTCGAACTAGAACATTGCGTCAAAAATGTGTATTTTCAACTATGTCAAAATGTTTACGGCGTAAGTGAAAAATTTAAACAGTTTGTAACAATTTTACGGCAAAAATGTATTATTGACAAATGTGATGCAACCAATATCTTGCGTAAAATTTTAAAATTTATGATAAAAATTCGATTATTGATTGTGAACTGTTGGCGTATGCTGCTGATACTATTGTGTATAATGCGCTACATGATAAATAAATACATATAATATGGTTGAAAAGTTTTAATTATTTTTCCTTCTGTCTATCGTTTCCTTGTCCACCGTCAACGGGGGGATCCCAGTTGCGCACAGAATAAATCTGACACAGCAGGTTGAATCAATCGGACACAGTAGGAAACGGACACACGACGGTTACAATCGGACACAATGCTAATCGGACACAGTATGAAACGGACACAGTAACAATCGTCAGAGAATTACTTATATATCAAAAAATTGTTTCAGTATTCTGTGACCATGTTCTATAATGTTTTATAATAAATTTAAACAAAGGTAAGATACTAACTTTGCATAAATCACACATATTGTGAGTTACGCTGAACGTAAAGTTCAAACAAAAGAAGGTTTTAAATACATTTTATTTCGCATTAGTTCTTTCGACGAACACCTCACAATTTATACTAAGCGTTATCCTGGAACTTAGCTATTAGTAACTGTTGAAAACTAAACAGTTTTTGTTTTTATTCTATTGACTTTGTGACTAATTTAAACAGATATCTACTAATTTAAACAGATATCTCTATAAATGAGATTGTCAAAGTCCATTATCTTTCTTAGAAGAACAGTAATCTTGTACCAATTGTTTAAACTATTCATGAGCCCAATAGGATAAAATAAAAGCTTTAGTTCACACAGCTTTCATGCTTGTTTACAAACAAAAGTAATAAATTTTTGTTTTACAGATACTATTTGCGAAGATTTGCAGTTTTGGGTATGTATAAATGGTACGAGGATTCTAGAGCGCAGTCGAGAGTTCGATACGGTTCGAGTACGTCGCAAACAGCCTCTAGATACGATGAACACTCACGGTGCGAACTACTACGTTCCGATCCCGGATGAAGCGTGCGAGAAACAGCACAATGAGTAAGTACCGCTAATTTTCGTATATACTTGTGAAAAAACTTTTATAAACGTAATTGTATTTTTTACAGTTTTGATGAACCCCGCTACACGCCACGTATTTTGGGAAGGAGATTTGCCTTGACATCGACAGCATATAAGTTTTTGGATGTTGAAATCAACGCGGGACCTATGTCCTCTGTGGATATACTTATTGGCGATAACCGAGGCAATCGGATAATTTTACCTCACGCAACGTGGGTGACATTCATCGAAGAACGTGCAGATATACAGCGACTCGTGCAGTCATCGGAACCATCATCGCTAACGTTTCGAGATCTGAAGCTCGTTAAAATTCGTGACGCAGATATTGTAAAATTGACGTCGTGCGGCATCAGCTTGTACATGAAACCGTCAACCGTACTCTTCCTGTTCGAACTAGAACATTGCGTCAAAAATGTGTATTTTCAACTATGTCAAAATGTTTACGGCGTAAGTGAAAAATTTAAACAGTTTGTAACAATTTTACGGCAAAAATGTATTATTGACAAATGTGATGCAACCAATATCTTGCGTAAAATTTTAAAATTTATGATAAAAATTCGATTATTGATTGTGAACTGTTGGCGTATGCTGCTGATACTATTGTGTATAATGCGCTACATGATAAATAAATACATATAATATGGTTGAAAAGTTTTAATTATTTTTCCTTCTGTCTATCGTTTCCTTGTCCACCGTCAACGGGGGGATCCCAGTTGCGCACAGAATAAATCTGACACAGCAGGTTGAATCAATCGGACACAGTAGGAAACGGACACACGACGGTTACAATCGGACACAATGCTAATCGGACACAGTATGAAACGGACACAGTAACAATCGGACACAGTGATAATCGGACACGGTAAGAAACGGAGATAGTGCCAATCGGACACAGTAGGAAACGGACACACGGCGTTTATAATCGGACACAGTGCTAATCGGACACAATAAGAAACGGACACAGTAACAATCGGACACAGTGATAATCGGACACAGTAAGAAACGGACACAGTGTCAATCAGACACAATTGGAAACGGACACACGATGATTGCAATCGGACACAGTGCTAATCGGACACAGTAGAAAACGGACACAGGGCCACTTCGACCAACGCCGATTAAATTTAATCGACGATTAACTCAATCAGCAGTGTCGCCAACAACAAGATATTTGTCGTTGTGTAACCAATCTTTTCGAATATTATACTACTTTTTTTAAATTTGAATAAAGGTGTTTCGATTTTTATTTAAAATATTTACGAAAACGTGTTTATGTAACATGAATAGAATTATTAATTTTTTATTATGTGATGAATACGAGGGTTATGATCTTCCAATAAAAAGAAATCGACGAAAACTACGTATAATCAGGCCACGTATAAATTATTTAGAAAATTTGATGATGATCATTTTAAAAGAAGATTTGCAATATCAAAGAAAAACTTCAACATAATATTAGAAAAAATTTATGTTGAATTACAACATAAAACTAATCGGTATGTATAAATATTTAATACAACAATTTAAAATTATATATAATATAATAAACAAGACAAAATAAGTTTATTATAAAAAAATAAAACATTAAAAAATTTTATACATACTATGAGAATGCATATATGTATTCTGTCAGTTTATTAGTTTATTTTAATTTATTTTAATTTATTTTAATTAATATTCTCTCAGTTCTCGTGAATAGTATATTATATATTATAACAACACAAATTAGATTATTAACACACACATGTGTGTGTTAATAGTATATTATAATATATAATATAATATAATATAATATAATATATAATATAATATAATATATATCTAATATACTATTCACGAGAACTGAGAAAATATTAATTAAAATAAATTAAAATAAACTGACAGAATACATATATTTATTCCCATAGTATGTATAAAATTTTTTAATGTTTTATTTTTTTATAATAAACTTATTTTGTCTTGTTTATTATATTATATATAATTTTGAATTGTTGTATTAAATATTTATACACACCGATTAGTTTTATGTTGTAATTTAACATAAATTTTTTTTAATATTATGTTAAAGTTTTTCTTTGATATTGCAAATCTTCTTTTAAAATGATCATCATCAAAAATTTCTAAATAATTTATACGTGGCTTGATTATACGTGGTTTTTGTCGATTCCTTCTTATTGGAAGATCATAACCCTCGTATTCATCAAATAATAAAAAATTAATAATTCTATCCATGTTACATAAACACGTTTTCGTAGATATTTTAAATAAAAATCGAAACACTTTTATTCAAATTAAAGAAAAATAGTATAATATTTGAACAGATTGGTTAAGAACGACATACACAACGACAAATATGTTGTTGTTGGCGTCACTGCTGATTGAGTTAATCGTCGATTAAAGTTAATCGGCGTTGGTCGAAGTGGCCCACAGTAACAATCGGACACATTGCCAATCGGACACAGTAATAATCGGACACGGTAAGAAACGGACACAGTGCCAATCGGACACAGTAGGAAACGGACACACGGCGGTTACAATCGGACACAGTGGTAATCGGGCACAGTACGAAACGGACACAGTAACAATTGGACACAGTAAGAAACGGACACAGTGTCAATCGGACACAATTAGAAACGGACACACAATGGTTGCAATCGGACACAAGAGAAAACGGATACAGTGGCAATTGGACACATTGATAATCGGACACGGTAAGAAACGGATACATAGCCCAGTATTCATATAGATTATAGTTCGATCTTATATTTAAGGCCGTTTTAAGTACAATCTTAAGATTTTGTAAACCAATCACAGAGCCACATTCTACACATTGTTGTATTCGTGATATCATATATGCTAATTCGCTTAACGTGCGCAGACCGATTCGGACGTATTTGTCCGGAAGGAAAAATTTTTTAAGTATTGCGACTGTTAAGGGGCTTTTTTATGCTGACGTTCGACGCTGGATTAGAGCGTCAAATCTGGTCACGTGATAAATTCCTAACCACTGGATTGGCTGAAATCTATCACGTGACCAGATTTGACGCTCTAATCCAGCGTCGAGCGTCATCGTGAAATCGCATCTTTATGCTGTGTTCCCACTATACGCGTCGCGCGTCGCGTCGTCTGTCGTTAACCAATCAAAACATCCCATTTTATTACATTACTTGTGACAGGATGTTTAGATTGGTTAACGACAGACGACGCGACGCGCGACGCGTATAGTGGGAACGCAGCCTTACTGTCTGCATTGATCCCCACCCAGACTTTCAGTGATTTCCATTTAGACTTTGTCACGCTAACGTGTTCCAGACTTTGTTAAACAAACAATGGCAAATGCTGACCGTAATGCTTGTCCGCTGAATAGCGGCAAGAGCCAATTTAATAGAAGAAGAAGTGATATCATGCTTTGTGACAGTTTTTCTAATAACCTCAAAATTATTTCTAAAGACATACCGCTCTTTTACTATTTTCTATAATAATTTTGTACAAAGTACTCTGTCTTTTACAAATCTATTAAAATTAGATGACAATAGTCTATTTAATCTAATTATGTTTGTGGATTATTACATCAGATTTGTCTTGATACGTTTGATAAATGTATTATACTGTATGCTCTCTCATTACTGTATATTTCAGATACAAAGGAGGCAACATGGATCACCTGCAGTTTACAAAAGCAATCGATCAATCATCGTCAAAAATTAATAAATCTATTTGCAAAAGATGAGATGCTTTTAAGCAAAGATTGTATCCGTTTATTAGAACTTTGTGTAACTTTATCGAGTTTTTTGAAACGTATTGCTATATAAATTTTTCCTTGTTGTTCGTACATACTTCAAAAATGATAAATATTAAGCATATTGAGAATTAAATAACAATACGCAAAGTAAAGCGCAAACGTTATATGTAGATCACAATATTAGCGATAAAAACATTTTTGCTTTTTACACCTCTTTCCTGCCTCTAACTTAGGCCTATTACTTTTACATACATAATGTATTAAACAGGATAGAAAACGTAATAACAATGTATTATTTCTTGTTTTTTATGTTAATATTTTTTATACACCTTATTCATGTACGGATGTCTACATTGTCTACATTAAACTTATATTCTTTATTCTATCTAGGTAATAGTTATTTGTGTAACAAGTGCGGTAAGTTGAAAATTGCGGGTGAGGAATGGACGCACGAGCCGAAGGCGAGTGCGATCACCCGCATCAGCAATTTTCAACTTACCGCACGTGTTACACGCCCTATTTTATATTACAAGTGCGTGGAAAGTGGCCCATTACGCGCGTGTCACGCGTAATGGGCCACTTTCCATGCACCTGTAATATAAATGTATTTGTTTACTATTATAGCTTACTAAATCGACTTATTGTTTTATTGGTAAGATTTTACATAAGGGTTTTTATATATCCGCGTTTTGTTAATATACGTTGTCTGATCTAATTAAGAAATAAAAACTGGAATATTAATAATAATTAATCCATTACATTTTTTTCATTTTTAGAATTATATTAGAGATTGAAAGAAGGATTCAATACTTTACTCATCCACTAAATAAGGCTTTTATTGCACAATTACAACAACATAATAAACCTCAATCCTAGAATAAAACAAAATAGAACTTATTTTCTATACAGTCTTCAGGTTTGGAAAGCAGAAGTCCGTTTTGGTTTTTTTAAAACAAAACATAATTCTATCAACAGTTAACGTTGAAATAATTTATAAAAAAAATTAATTATTCTTATGTCGTTGACTCCATGCCTTAAAGCATTGTACACAAAAAATAGCACTACATAGTTTCAGTTTAGCATATTTCAATCTTTTATTCATTGTAGTGTATAATTCTTAATATACATAATATATTATTAAATTGGAAACTGGAGTCAACGGTTATCTTTTAAATTATAAGCGACAAATTTCAGATACCATTCATTAAAAAATTACGAACAATACTAAATGTTCTGATATTTTGAGTAAAATGCAAACTTGTTTATGACATATATACTTTGTGGACTGACAAAATTTCTATTTTACAAATTGGACGTTTTTTTACAATACCGCTTTCTCACATAATATAATTGGCACACTTGTCACAACAACAAATGTGACCGCACGGTATGAAAACTTGATTCGATTCTGCATCCATGCAAGCGGTACACATACGATCATGGTGTTTGTATTTTGATTATGTGCGTCACCCATTGTGACTACCGGACTAGCTGAAGTAAAATCTGCAATGTCGAACTCAAATATAATATTCGTACCAGCATTTTCGAAATAGATGGTTCTTCTTGCGTAGTAGAATGTCTATTTGTTAGAGTTTGCGAGAATAATTGTTCATTTTCAACAGAACATTGTATCTGCGTTAATGTAAATAAATCTCCTGCGGTGTTTGCGTTTAAGTTACCGTCAGCAATTCTCAGAGCTTTTAAAATGTTTAAAAAGATACAAATTAATAGCAGAGTAACATAAAATATTCATGGTTTTATATAAATAAAAACACATATTTTCCTCTGAAGTAGAATTAAAATTTTCTGATAGAAAATCGGTACAAACTTCATAATTTATGCTTTTGTTGTTTATAATTTCTGTAATAAAAAAAAATCTTGCTTAAAAAATCCAATAGAAATAGCTGAAAAAGCTTATAATCGAATCTTTCTTGGAAATCAAAAATATAAATATTGGATTTGCTCTGTTTTATAAAATATTCTATATAAGTTTATCGTAAATTATAGCTTTAATTGAACACATCTCTACTCGTAAAAAGTCTGTTTTTTTCGTTTAATATTTTCTTACCGAATTACTTATTATATAATTTTTATAAAGAAGCATATAAACTGTTTTGCATCAATGGAAATGTATGGATCTGATGAAGCAATAGCTAGCTTACAATAAACATATATGTAGAACTCGTCAAACATATGAAAATTAGGACTGATATTTATAGATCAAAAACATTTGATTGTATTAACTCGATCGTTTCATGTAATTCTATCGAATTTTTTAAGCACAAAAACTTATATTTTATTTATGTTTTTGTTCTATATATTTCTAAACTTTGAAAAATAATAACCTTCATCAATCATGTCCATATTGTATAAGTGGGTTTCATAAAAGCGACTGAATGAATCTAAAAATTCAGGAAGTGATAATTGTAAGAAATAAATATTTACTTCTAGATGTTATATTAACATGCAATTATACATATATAGAAAATATTCTTTTTCACGAGTTTATACATTTTATTCTATAACTGATGCATTACCTATGTTCTACAAGATCTTTCTGTTTCTGTAGTATTATATTGTTTCTTTCTCTATTGGTTCGAGTTTGAGGTTTACGTGCCTGAAGATTATTGTGTAAGCGATGAAGATCAATTTCCTGATCAATAATTTTTTTTTTTTAAATTTTCTGCAATAGAAAGTGAATAAATTAGAAATGCATTACGTACCTTAGAACATATATACTTAAAAGGGAAATCGCCTGTAGGCTGAAAGTGTTTCCAATATCTGTACGAGAAAGAAAGGTATAGGTACATAGGATGATTTTCCTCTGTGCGCATGCATCAAAATCGTTTCTCACTCTATAGGCTCTCTCTCTCTCTCTCTCTCTCTCTCTCTCTCTCTCTCTCTCTTTCTCTCTCATATCTTTTTCTTCTCTCTATAGTTTTGCTCTTTTTCTATCTACAGCGTCTGTTATTTTCGGCATGCGCACAGGGAACAATCATCCCCTAAATACCTCTATCTCGCACAGATGTTGGAGACACATCTCAAACCTACATTTTTTTTTCAAGTATATATGTTCTAAGTTACGTACTACTATTATAACATATAATACTAACCAATAAATATCCACACATTTGGATGTTTACTGCCAAATTTCTTTGAAATTTTGTTGTGGAAACTCTCAACTATATTATTTGTACGAACAGGACAGCCATACACAGAGACCTTGTTTGCTGCGGGCAACCATGTCTTACGTAAATAGGACATAAATTGTAATACCATAGGATAGTCACTAGACATGGTATCAGCTATGTTTTGTAATATTGTAAAACATTGCTCAAATAAAGTGGGTGGTATTAATGGTACAGACATAATCATCGCTATTAATTTTCTTGGGGCATTTTTTAAACCAAGCTGTCGCCATTTGCGTAACACAGCCTTCGAATTAAAAAAAAAAAGAATTAACAAGGTTTATATATAAATATACATATTTAAAAATTTAATAAATAAGATTTGTCACATGAATAAATTATAAAAATGAATAAATAATAAAAAACTGAACATGATAAATTCCTATCTTAAATCAACTTACTTGGTTATAATGAAACCAGCACCCTTTCAAACTGGCTTTGGAAAAACATTTATGAAGAGCATTATTTGCTGCACATTCATAATCCCCCATTATAAATTTAACATTATTTTTCAAATCTGGAGCTATTTCAATTATTTTCTTCCATACTGCCTGATAAAGAGCAAATGTTCGTGTCTCACATGTAACGATGCGCCCCTAAACCAGCATCGTTCCCGGCTACCACCCGCCGGAGGCCGCCCGGCCGACCAGCCGTCGGGCGAGAACAGGGCGCGGTGCGCCCACATTTTTTAAGATACTTCACCGGCCCCGAGTGCGCGGATAAAACGCGGCACCGGGGCCTTCGCGCCACGCGGCAACGACAGCCGCCGGAAGGAGCCGAGCCACGCCGAAGGCGATAGCGCGTCGCGTGCCCCACCCGACGCACCTGACGACCGGCCTCCCTCCCATCTGACCCGCCGCGCCGGGGTATATAAGCCGGCCCTCCGGCCCGAGAACTTACTTCGTCTCCACACCAGCATTCCGCTATTCCGGACGAAGATACCTGACCGATTTCCCAAGGCGACACACCAGCGGGGTACGGAGCTCCGTGCCTCGACCGAGTACTCTCGGGTGTCCCCGACTTCCTTCACGCTACCCTGACGGCACGGTTCAACGGGGTCGAGCACGCTCGGTCTCGCAACGAGTACTCTCGTTGCCGGCACGCCCCAGGGCTCCACCTTCCTCTCCCGCTCCGTTGCTAACATCGCGCCGAGCGCATATGCACGGTCTAAAGTCGATCCTCGGACCACCGTGCATCGTACCGCCGCATCCCGGCACCGTTTACCGTTTGTATATACCGCGTCCGCGACAAATTGTACCGCCGCGTTCCGTCACTTTCTGTCCGTCTCACCGCGCCGAGTGCAGCGGCACTACCCTCCGCCTGTAAATACCGCGTACCTGTCAAATTGTATCGCCGCGTTCCGCCAGTCTCTGTCCGTCTTACCGCGCCGAGTGCATGCGCACTACCCACCGTTTGTACATACCGCGTCCGCGTCCACGTACGCCGTTCCGTTCCGCCACTTTATGTATTTTCTAAATAAATCATTTGATTTTCTGCGCAACCTGGTTATTGTTTCTGGGCCTTAGATCGAACTCCTGATCCGGCAAGCTAGTCCGCGTTCGATGACAAACATAGGCCGTTACACACATAATATAAAGACAACAGCAATACCCTGTTATAAAAAATCTTAAAAGTGAGTTATGCTTTTAAAAAGTATAGCCCATATGCACAAAATAAAACAGCAGATCAGATAAAGTTTGTTTGCTTTTTATTTTCCGTACTTCTTACTATACAAACTGGCTATCAGTTTTATTCTGTGCACATCTGGACCTTTCCTTCTTAAATTGTTCAATAAAAAACTTTAATGAGAAATAATTATAATGTAACGTACAGTATTCTTATAACGTATGTGAACTGTATATAATAGCATCATGTGTGGATCGCGAGGAACAACCTGTAAATGATAAATAATCTAAAATAATAAATAGTAATATAATTTTTTTTTTCATCAAATAAGCTATTATTTTGTAAATAATATTAAAAAATATGTAGTATTAATGTATTTAAAAAAAAAAAAGAAATATTCTTTCCAAAAGCATCTGCAAAAGTTCCATCGACAAAAATTTCTGTGGTTGTCTTTAGAATATTAATAAGTGCATCACTCGAAAATATAACAGCCATGCTACCATCCTGTGCAATTACACTTCCTTTATAAAAATCCTTAATCCACTCGTATTTAATTAAATCGGTAGCCAAGGCTTGAAATGTATGTGGTATAGGAGGTCTTTGTTTACTTCGTTCTCGAGCCATTACACTTCTCATAGAACTATACGATATATGTGTAGCTACTGCTGGATTTCTAAAATAATTAAAGTTATTAAATTGAAAGATCAAATTAAAAAGATCCAATTTATTTTCATATATATAATAGTATGGAACAACATACGTTCGGCAAACATTATCAAAAATTTCCTTCAGTGGTAGAAGCGATTCCCGCGATAAACGTAACATTTTATTGTGCATTTTAGATTTTTCCAACTTTCTAGTATCAGGTGGATGTTGATGTAGAGTTTGCACATGCACTTGCCCATCAGTTACCTTTGCAACACCAGGACATCCTGTTGAACGCCGGCTTGAACATCGATATTTGTTGTTTCGCTTATCAATATTATACGTATATCCATTATATATATAAATGAAAGTTCCCTTTTGTCTACCGTTAACTGTCTCCATGTTATACTGAAATATAATGATAAATGTCTGAACATGAAATGGATTTCCTAAATTTTCCATACACCGTAAAATTTTTGGATTTTCGCTAAAAAAAATCTCTTGTCCCTCTCCTTTAAAACTTGTATATGTTGTGTATATTGCAAAAATGTAACGGCACATGAAAAATTTAGAAAATTGATTCTGTGCTTTTTCTAAATATGTTGAGCAAAAATTTCATTAAACACACAAGAACAAATATCATTTATAAGCCAAAAACATGATTAGATTATATTGATTTTTTCATATAACTAAATTTAATTGAATTAAATTCTAAATGAGTTAAATAATGCAGGTAAAATCAAAATGGATATTTTGTCTACATAATATTACAATAGCAACTAAAGAATAAAAAAATGTATTTGACACTCAAAGGCATTTAAAGGTAATTATTGTTTCTATCATACATATCCAATGTTAACGCTCACAAATATTGCTATGTAATTTTTGTTATTCTAGAAGTAAAACCATATCTCAAAGTTTCTCATGAATTCTAGTATCTATTAATAAATTATCTATTAATAATAGATAATTAATAAAGTATCTATTAATAATATAATATATAATATATATGACATATAAATATATGGTAAATTGAATTCTATATAGCATTGAATCTTTTAGGGGTGTTTTACCTCCTAAAAGTGCGTATAGGCACGTATACAAAAATAGATGTCCCTCATTTTGAGCTAGAATACATATTTTAGAAAGAATAATTTGTTCATACATAAATATTATGTTCTAAAAAAATTTAAGAATGCATACAGAGTATATGTACCTATAATTATTAATATAATATTTGTGCGTTTATTTATAAGTCGATTTAAAAGAAAATAATTATAATAATTGTTGTACTTAGGGGGAGTCCGGGAGACTCGACCATAGAGGAGAGTTGAACCACTTCAAATATCTTGTTCAAATTTTGAACAAAGAGCTCAATCCGAGCACGTTATAACACGTTTGTCTCACTCACAGTCGAAACGCACTACCAAGCGTCATGTTGTCACGTGCTCGGATTGAGCTCTTTGTTTACAGGCTTCTTTACTGGTTTTATAACGCTCAAGGAACTCTTTGGTAGCTTCTGAAACAAAATCAGTCTCTGTCACATCTAATGCCGCATCAGTTCCCATTTGATAGAAAAATCCTGTCATTTTACAGATTGCTTGTTTCGGAGCTGAGTTAATAACGTGGTTTATTTATTAATTCAATAATTCATTTATTTACTTTATCATTAATTAATTTATGTATTAATAATTTAATGATAGAATAAATAAATAAATTATTGAATTAATAAATAAATCATAAACTCAGCTCCGAAACAAGCAATCTGTAAACTGACATGATTTTTCTATCGAATGGGAGCTGATGCGGCATTAGATGTGACAGAGACTGATTTTGTTTCAGAAGCTACCAAAGAGTTCCTTGAGCGTTATAAAGCCAGTAAAGAAGGCAGGAAAAAGCAGTTACCAATATTGTCCTCTTAAAACGTGTCCATCAGGTAAGTCGCAAGACAAATACTTGTTTATGAAAATGAATGCTGGTCTCTTTCAATTCATTTATTATAATATTCTTTATTTATAATATACTTACTTCTTTATTTTTAATATTCTTCTATGATTGATTTTGTTTAAGAAGCTGCCAACAAATTTGCAGATTCAAAAATATAAGGAACAAAAAACAGATATTAGTGATTAGGAAAATGAATTATATATTGAATAAGTAACATTTAATTCGCCAGTCAATAATTAATACAATTAAGAATTTAATTGACTATACCGGCAATGATTATAATCGTGGTAACGATTATAATCGTCGTGACAAATCGTCACCAAGTTTCGACCAAGGATTCTAAAGTTGATGTAATTTTAGATGCTTATAATATAAGTATTTTAATTAAAGAATTAAATTTATTGCGAAAAATATTACCTCAGGCAGGGTAATATTTTTCGCAATAAATTTAATTATTTAATCAAGATGCTTATATTACAAGCATCTAAAATTACATCAACTTTAGAATGACCAGAATCCTTGGTCGAAACTCGGTGACGATTTGTCAGGATAATTATAATCATTGCCGGTATAGTAAATTAAATTCTCAATTGTGTTAATTATTGACTGGCGAAGTAAATGCTACTTATTCGATATGTAATTCATTTTCCTAATTGCTAATATCAACTTTTTGTTCCATATATTTTTGATTCTGCAAATCCTTTGGCAGCTTCTAAAACAAAATCAATCATACAAGAATATTAAAAATAAAGAAGTAAGTATATTATACATAAAAAATATTATAATAAATGAATTGAGAGAGACCAGCATTCATTTTCATAAACAAGTATTTTGTCTTGCGACTTACCTGATGGACACGTCGTAAGAGGGCAATATTGGTAACTGCTTTTTCCTGCCTTTTTTACTAACTTTATAACGCTCAAGGAACTCTTTGGCAGCTTCTGAAACAAAATCAGTCTCTGTCACATCTAATGCCACATCAGCTCTCATTCGATAGAAAAAGCTCCTGTCAGTTTACAGATTGCTTGTTTCGGAGCTGAGTTCATAACGTGATTTATTTATTAATTCAATAATTCATTTATTTATTTTATCATTAAATATTAATTAATTTATGTATTAATAATTTAATGATAGATTGAATAAATAAATTATTGAATTAATAAATAAATCACGTTATGAACTCAGCTCCCGAGTAAGCGATCTGTAAACTGATATGATTTTTTAGTAAATTAATTAATTAATTTTTAATTAATTATTAGTAAATAAATTATTAAATTAATGGATAACAAATCACGTTATTCACTCAGCTTCCGAGCAAGCGAACTGTAAACTGATATGATTTTTGAATAAATGAATAAATTTTTAATTAATAAATAATTTAATTCATTTATTCGTCGTTCATTCATTCATTTATTTGTTCATAAATAATATTGTGTCAGCGACAGTATTATTTGCACTGATAGACTTACCAATATATTTGGAATCTGTATTTCTGCATTCTGCAAAAGCACAAACAGTATTATATAATTGAAATAAATTAAAAATATATCTTGTCACTTTGTATATTTATTTCAAACTTATTATTTCAATATTTTAAAAAATTAGACTTACACCACTATGGCTTTCATCCTTCCATGTTATAATTACAATAGGTTTGAAAGAAACGTATTATATTAATTGTTATACTTACATACAAAAGTACATGTACACTGTCTAAATGGCTGCACACTTTGCACAAGTGTTAATGCACAATGTATTTCCTCGTCCAAGAAAGCGTATATAGTTGCAACGTTGCACCAGCAATCCTAAATATTTTAGGGCACTGTAACAAAAAACTTTGAGATATGGTTTTACTTCTAAAATAACAAAAATTACATAGCAATATTTGTGAGCGTTAACATTGGATATGTATGATAGAAACAATAATTACCTTTAAATGCCTTTGAGTGTCAAATACATTTTTTTATTCTTTAGTTGCTATTGTAATATTATGTAGACAAAATGTCCATTTTGATTTTACCTGCATTATTTAACTCATTTAGAATTTAATTCAATTAAATTCAGTTATATGAAAAAATTCAATATAATCTAATCATGTTTTTGGCTTATAAATGATATTTGTTCTTGTGTGTTTAATGAACTTTTTGCTCAACATATTTAGAGAAAACATAGAATCAATTTTCTAAATTTTCCATGTACCGTTACATTTTTGCAATATACACAACATATACAAGTTTTAAAGGGGAGGGACAAAAGATTTTTTTAGCGAAAATCCAAAAATTTTACGGTGTATGGAAAATTTAGGAAATCCATTTCATGTTCAGACATTTATCATTATATTTCAGTATAACATGGAGACAGTTAACGGTAGACAAAAGGGAACTTTCATTTATATATATAATGGATATACGTATAATATTAATAAGCGGAACAACAAATATCGATGTTCAAGCCGGCGTTCAACAGGATGTCCTGGTGTTGCAAAGGTAACTGATGGGCAAGTGCATGTGCAAACTCTACATCAACATCCACCAGATACTAGAAAGTTAGAAAAATCTAAAATGCACAATAAAATGTTACGTTTATCACGGGAATCGCTTCTACCACTGAAGGAAATTTTTGATAATGTTTGCCGAACGTATGTTGTTCCATACTATTATATATATGAAAATAAATTGGATCTTTTTAATTTGATCTTTCAATTTAATAACTTTAATTATTTTAGAAATCCAGCAGTAGCTACACATATATTGTATAGTTCTATGAGAAGTGTAATGGCTCTCGAGAACAAAGTAAACAAAGACTTCCTATACCACGTACATTTCAAGCCTTGGCTACCGATTTAATTAAATACGAGTGGATTAAGGATTTTTATAAAGGAAGTGTAATTGCACAGGATGGTAGCATGGCTGTTATATTTTCGAGTGATGCACTTATTAATATCTTAAAGACAACTACAGAAATTTTTGTTGATGGAACTTTTGCAGTAAGTTATTTTGATCAACATATTTCTTTTTAAATACATTTTTTAATCTCAAATATTTGTGATTAATTGGTAGGTTGTTCCCCATTACCCAAAAATGGATCAACTGTATACCATTCACACTCGTTATATGAATTAAGTAAGTTTTTACTTATACAAGATATTCAAACATTAGTAACTTATAATGGGCCATTATTTGTAGGCAGTTGGAACTGTGTTCTGTTTATGTGAAACACGTACCAGTGCACTATATGAATCAATATGATTAAAAGTATTAGAGCTAGCTCCAGGAATAAAAACTAGTGTCAAATTTATCATGAGCGATTACGAAGCAGCAGCTATAAAAGTTTTAGAAAAACTTTTCCCAGATGCAAATATTTATGGCTGTTGGTTTCATTATAATCAAGTAGGTTTTACTTTTCATCTTTAGTAATTTAATTATGAAATGTGAAAACGTGAATTATATTTTATAATTTAGGCAGTATTACGTAGATGGAATCGCTTGGGTTTAATAAACACTTCAAATACGCTGTTATCTATGACGATGACGCTTCCACTGCTGCCACAGGAATATTTCAAAGAAGCATTAAGGATATTGCATAACTACTGCGATGTTACACATTCTAAATATGAGGAATTATTGCAATTTTTAACATATATTGAGAAAACCTGGTTACCTAAAGCATCAAAAGTTAGCGTATATAATTGTCCTCTAAGAACGAACAATTTAGTGGAAAATTTCCATAGTACGATAAGACGAAAATTGGGTGGTCCTCATCAAAATCTGTGGCTTTTTTTAGGTACATTATTTTAATGCAGCAAGTCTCGTACTTTGTACATTATACTTTTTCTTATACATTGTATAATTTATTTTATTTTGCTTTAAATTAATTTCAATTCAAGAATCTCGATTTTTTTGTGTATTGCTTATTTTTAGTATTATTAATTTCAGATAAATTGGCAAAGTTAATTGTGGATCAAGAAATTCACTTTGGACGTCTACAAAATAATGAAAGTTTAATGATTGTACAGTCACGCAAAAATAAAGAACGTAATTTAAAATTTTTTCAAGCACAAACAGATTTAATTACTGGAAGGTAGTATAAAATAAAATTAATAATAAAATAATAAAGTGATACAATATAATAATGTTACATTAAAACATTTATAGGTTGCCCCTTAAACAACTTTTACAAATATTTATCGGAATTTCTCAAACTTATTGCCATCAAGAACATAAAAATATACAAGGTCAGTATTAATAGTATCTTTTGTAATTTCTATTCTTATAAAATAAAC
This sequence comes from Temnothorax ravouxi, assembly GCA_030770255.1. Classification (NCBI taxonomy): domain Eukaryota; kingdom Metazoa; phylum Arthropoda; class Insecta; order Hymenoptera; family Formicidae; genus Temnothorax; species Temnothorax ravouxi. The sequence goes on along the minus strand of JASTWP010000356.1, from coordinate 109,558 downwards.
TTCTTTTATCACACTTTAGAGAAAGAAAATGTAGCTAACATGTCTTTGGAAAACAAAGATGAAGAGAATTATGAAAAGGAGACACAAGTTACTACAAGCCAAGATATATCAATATGCGAACCTCAAGTTGTACTAACAAGACTTGAAGATTTTGAAAATTATGAGAATATATAGCCAGCAACCATTATCTTTTATTGAAAATACTAATTCGTCAAAAGTAAGTATAAATTAAAAAATTTATTATTATTTGCAAGTATGTACAATCCTTACATATTGCGAAATTTAAATAATGTTCTAGATTACGCAAAAAAGATACAGAAGGAAAGCACACAAATATTGTAGCTGTTGAAAAAATAAACATCAAAACTTCATACCGCATATATCAATATCTATAAGACTTCATGTATTTCGGGATGGATTCTGAAGATTGATTCTAATGAAGTCTAACATTTTTAAAAATAATGTTTAATTGAACTATTGATTGATAAGCATATTAGAGTTACATTTTATTATTTTCGATATTGGTTTATTAAAGATCAGGAAAAAACTATCAAAAGTGACATCCCATATGATGAGATTAAAAGACTTTCTCTGGAAACGAAGAAAACCAAGGAAGTAAGCTGTAAGATCTGATTGTTTGTGCACTGCTTGTATTAATACTGAATCAAATCAAGTTTTCAGTTTTCTATTTTGTTTTAAATAAACAAGGACGCACAGTTCTACTTTTCAGATTGAAGACTGTTTAGAAAACAAGTTTTGTTTTCTTTCACACACACACACACACACACACACACACACACACACACACACACACACACACACACACACACACACACACACACACACACACACACACACACACACACACACACACACACACGCACGCACGCACGCATACACACGCACGCATACACACACACACACATTCTTGTCCTATAAATTACGTTCTTGCTAGATGTGACTGTGCAATATAAGCTTCAGTGATTTACTGTATGGCCATATCTGTGTTGGTAAAGATTGTGTTAATCATATTATGCAAGACAGCGGGGTATTGGGTGCTTTTCATTTAACACAAGTCGACACAAGCGCCACTCTATCTTTGTTGTTCACTAGATGTTGAAAACAGACAGAATGACGTGTGTCACTAAATAAAAAGCATCTATTATTTTAAAAATGTCTAATTTGTAAAAGAGTAATTTCATTGGTCCACAAAGTATGTATGCCATAAACAAGTTTGCATTTTACTCAAAATATCAGAACATTTAGTATTTGTAATCTTTCAATAAATGGTATCTGAAATTTGTCGCTTATAATTTAAAAGATAACCGTTGACTCCAGTTTCCAATATAATAATATATTATGTATATTAAGAATTATACACTACAATGAATAAAAGATTGAAATATGCTAAACTGAAACTATGTAGCGCTATTTTTTGTGTACAATGCTTTAAGGCATGGAGTCAACGACATATGAATAATTAATTTTTTAAATAAATTATTTCAACGTTAACTGTTGATAGAATTATGTTTTGTTTTAAAAAAACCAAAACGGACTTCTGCTTTCCAAACCTGAAGACTGTATAGAAAATAAGTTCTATTTTGTTTTATTGTAGAATTGAGGTTTATTATGTTGTTGTTATTGTGCAATAAAAGCCTTATTTAGTGGATGAGTAAAGTATTGAATCCTTCTTTCAATCTTTCTAATATAATTCTAAAAATGAAAAAAAATTTAATGGATTAATTATTATTAATATTCCAGTTTTTGTTTCTTAATTAGATCAGACAACGTATATTAACAAAACGCGGATATGTAAAAACCCTTATGTAAAATCTTACCAATAAAACAATAAGTCGATTTAGTAAGCTATATTAGTAAATAAATACATTTATATTACAGGTGCATGGAAAGTGGCCCATTACGCGTGACACGCGCGTAATGGGCCATTTTCCACGCACTTGTAATATAAAATAAGGCGTGTAACACGTGCGATAAGTTGAAAATTGCGGATGTGGGTGATCGCACTCGCCTTTGGCTCGTGCGTCCATTCCTCACCCGCAATTTTCAACTTACCGCACTTGTTACACAAATAACTATTACCTAGATAGAATAAAGAATATAAGTTTAATGTAGACAATGTAGACATCCGTACATGAATAAGGTGTATAAAGAATATTAACATAAAAAACAAGAAATAGTAAATTGTTAACCTGTATGAAGTTAGCCCCCCATTTTTTTATTTCAAATATTTTTTTAGTTGTTCCCGGTTGTTCTTTGTTTGTTCTACATTGTTCCACTGTTAATAATCCAAAAAAACGAAAAACACAATGAAAAAAACAAAAAAACTGTTTTTTAAAGTAGCCCCCCATTTTTTGAAAAATCCAAATTTCTTGGTTGTTCTGGATTGTTCTAATTGTTCTAAACATTGTTCCAGAATATTAGTTTGATTGGTCAAAAACTTTAAGAGATATTGAAAAAAGAAAAATTTAGGAAATAACAGTTTTTGGCCATTTATTCGTAAACAAAATGACTTACAAAACTGTCGATTTAGAACATATTTCTAACCGCGTAGAACAATTCAGAACAAAATTTTTAAGACCAAAACAAGACCCTAAGGGTTACTTTACTCTTCACCGAAAAAACTTATTTTTCGATTTTCTTAGTTAAAAATCTTGTTCCAGGCTTCCCGCTTTAAAACTATCGTGTTCTCTACTGGAACAACTCAGAACAAAAGTTTTAAGACCAGAACAAGAACCTAAAGGGTACTTTACTCTTCATCGAAAATATTATTTTCCGATTTTCTTCGTTAAAAATCTCGTTCCGGGCTTCCCGCTTTAAAACTATCGTGTTCTATAAATAAATAAACTTATCCTATACTTAATTATAAGCCGCATTATTCGCCGTCGTCACGCACACTCATATCACTCGCTCGCACATACACACCACGCTGATAATCATTTTGTTACTCTCGTCGCGTTTTTCTCTGAATTATTTTTATCTATTGTTGTCCTTATTTATTTAAAATTTCGAGGTCTAGCAGCGCCAAGTATTTTTACAAAAAAAACTTATGTATTTTAATAAAATATTTTTATTTTGTACTGTTACCTCTGTAATTCTTTGTGATTAAATCTTTTATTTTATTGAAAAATACATATATAAACTTTGTATTTAAATACAAATTGTATTTCCTCGTTGGATATTTTAATAAAATATTTTTATTTTGTACTGTTACCTCTGTAATTCTTTGTGACCACTAAAAAATACACATGTAAACTTTGTATTTAAATATCTTGTATTCCCTTGTTTTTAAATATAATTTTTTATTCTTATAAAATTGTTATTATACATTCTTTTCTAATTGACACAATGTAAAAATTTTTCAAAGTAGTGCAACAATTATTTTTTAAGGCAATATATATGTTCCCTCTGTAATTGGCGCTGTAATTTAAAGAAATGTCATTTTTTTTTTTGTAATTGTAATAGATCACTTGAAGCGCGACTCTTCTTTTTGATAAGGTAACATAATTTTGTGATGTGTATCACTTGAGTTATAATTTTTCGAAAATAAAGATACTACTGCTTAGATTTTTTCAAGATTTTTCGAGATATAAAGATTACGTCTACCACTTGTTACTTATATTTTTTGATATTTTTTTTTATAATACTACCACTTTTTCTTTTTTCGAGGTAACAACATATACACTACTATACGTGTACTTGGCGTTTTTTTTACCTTTTTTTTAAAACAGGTAATTTTGTACGGATATCACGCCTTTTTGTAGTATTACGCATTTTATAAACAGTACGTACAGGGTAAAGCTATATTTGGAGGTATAATACTACCACTTTGTTTTTTTCGAGGTAACAACATAACAGGGTAACAACATAATACATATACACTACTATGCGTGTACTTGGCGCCTTTTTTACCATTTTTTTTTAAAAAGGTAATTTTGTACGGATATCACGCCTTTTTGTAATGTGTTACGCATCTTAATCTTATAAACAATATATCTTATAATCTTATAAACAGTATATACAAAGTATGAAGCTGAAAGTGTTACGGACTATTATTTCTAAAGAAAACAACAATTTAATATTTTGCTTAGTTTTTTTAAAATAATAATCTGTAACCCTTTTAGTTGTACACCTTGTATTAATGATATACAAGAGCTTTTGTCGCGCATATCGATTTTCAATAAAAGATATTATAACAAATACGTTTTACGTTCATTCAAAAACAAATTATGTGTACACATAATAAAAATTGTATGAATTAAAATTATGTGTATACACATAATAAAAATGCGAATTATTTTTGTCAGACATAATTTTAATTCATCCAATTTTTATTAGGTCAAGACATAATTTTAATTTATCCAATTTTTATTATGTCTAGACAATTTTAATTTGTCCAATTTTTATTATGTTTAGGCATAATTTTGATTCAGCGAATTTTTATTATGTTATGACATAATTTTATTTCTGCCGCCAGGAAATTTTTAAGTCGATTCTTATGAATCAAGCTTGAATTCGATGTCTAGGTGTCCCAAATTGCCGATGACGAGGTCCACATAGTGCGCTCCATAGTTGTCGGTGTCCAGGTGTATTAATACCTTGAATTCGATGTCCACGTGCTCCAGGTTGCCGATGACGGGATCCAAATAGTGCGCTCCATAGTTTTCGGTGTCCAGGTGTAATAATACGTTGAATTCGATGTCTAGGTGTCCCACGTTGCCGATGACGAGGTCCACATAGTGCGCTCCGTAGTTTTCGATGTCTACGTGTATTAATACCTCGAATTCGATATCTACGTGTCCTACATTTGGATTTAAAGTTATTAATACACCTAGACACCAAAAACTACGAAGCGCACTATCTGGATCCCGTCATCGGCAACCTGGGACACGTGGACATCGAATTCAAGGTATTAATACACGTAAACACCGAAAACTACGGAGCGCACTATGTGGACCTCGTCATCGGCAACCTGGAACACGTAGACATCGAATTCAACGTATTATTACACCTGGACACCGAAAACTATGAAACGCACTATCTGTACCTCGTCATCGGCAACCTGGGATACCTAAACATCGAATTCAAGCTTGATTCATAAGAATCAATATATATTATATATTATAGATATACTTAATTTAGCTAAATAGAAATCTTCCTTCTGACCGATAAGTCTATCGACCTTTAATAATTTACCTACTAGATCGTTCGAAATACGCGCGCGATATCAAAACTGGCGATACCTGCGCCGCCAGTGTCGAAAAAGTGAAAGGGACATTTTCTCTGATCACGTGATATATATATATATATATATGGCATGAGAGACGGTCGACGTAGAAGAAGTAGTATCTTAAAAATAAATTTTCACATTTGGACTTTGCGTCGCAATATCTCCGCTCGTAGGGCACGTAGCGGAATATTATAACAGAAACCCCCCCCCTTAATTGGACCCCAAGCTATCGATCAAGCCTACTTAGAACTTGATCCGTTCACTCGTTATCGAGATCTCAACATCTCGGGTACTCGCAACCCGTCGCGTCGCGTAAAAGAGTCACGGTCGGTCTCGTTCCGCGTGTACTTGGCGCGAGACACTACCGTGTCTTTTGATTACGTTTTCTATCCTGTTTAATACATTATGTATGTAAAAGTAATAGGCCTAAGTTAGAGGCAGGAAAGAGGTGTAAAAAGCAAAAATGTTTTTATCGCTAATATTTTGATCTACATATAACGTTTGCGCTTTACTTTACGTAATAGATTTGTAAAAGACAGAGTACTTTGTACAAAATTATTATAGAAAATAGTAAAAGAGCGGTATGTCATTAGAAATAATTTTGAGGTTATTAGAAAAACTGTCACAAAGCATGATATCACTTCTTCTTCTATTAAATTGGCTCTTGCCGCTATTCAGCGGACAAGCATTACGGTCAGCATTTGCCACTGTTTGTTTAACAAAGTCTGGAACACGTTAGCGTGACAAAGTCTAAATGGAAATCACTGAAAGTCTGAGTGGGGATCAATGCAGACAGTAAGGCTGCGTTTCCACTATACGCGTCGCGCGTCGCGTCGTCTGTCGTTAACCAATCTAAACATTCCGTCACAAGTAATGTAATAAAATGGGATGTTTTGATTGGTTAACGACAGACGATGCGACGCGCGACGCGTATTCGCTCCGTGCGTTTCAGGTCGCGCCATCTACCGCTATCGCCATGAAAATAAAAGTAGAAACAACGAGATATATTTACAGGCAGTTTGCCAACAAAAATATAAAAAACAATTTTAACGTGTGATTATTACCAAAGCTTCTTGTGCAATAGATGCAGTGTATTTTTTTACATTTTACTGTTAATAATTTCGGTAAGTAAAAATTGCTATACGCGCGCAATCTATGATTGTTACTATATAATTGGAGGTTAACTGCACAGCGGTATATGTCACTTTAATTACTGGAACTCTTATTTTTTATATCAGAAAACAATAAATAATAACTACTGCTAATTAAATATTGCTCTTAACTGATCTCAACGTAGCGAGAATGTTTTGCTCTTGCGTTTCGATACGTCATGCCGCGTTTTTCGTCCACGCGATACACGTGCCCCGTTGCGAACACGCGGAACGAAAGAGGCCGCTTTGGCCGCGACCGTCATTTCGTCTGTATGTATGGATGTGTGTGTGTGTGTGTGTGTGTGTGTGTGTGTGTATGTGCCAAATTTACCGAAATTTTTATAACTCTAGAACTAATCAACTAAATCTTAACGAATTATATATGAAATAGGGGTAGAAAAAACTGAAGAATATAATAGAATTAATAAAAATTGCTAATAATCAAGGAGTCCTTTTTTTTAATGTTATTGCTCTAACTTCTGTAATTTTTTAGATATTGGAGTGCATTTTTTTTAAATAGATAGAGTATCATGTAAGGAAGGTTGGCATTGAATTTGGCAATGATTGATAAAACAGCGGTTGTTTTTTAATAAAATTTTGAATTTTTGTAGAAATATTTATGCTTTAACTTCCGCAAATTTGAAGATATCGATCTATTTTTAATTTTATTATATTTTTTTCAGTCTTTTCTACCCTTATTTCATATATAATTTTTTAAGATTTGGTTGATTAAATCCAGCTTTTTAATAATAGTAGCTTAGTTGAATAGGAAAATATTCCACTCTGAGTTCACTATTCTCTCACCCGAGCGCTTTCGTAGCTTGTAGCTATCCCCTCCAACCAAACGCACAGAGCAAATAGTGGGAACGCAGCATAACAGTCGCAATACTTAAAAAAATTTTTTTTTCGGACAAAACACGTCCGAATCGGTCCGCGAACGTTAAGCGAATTAGCATGATATCACGAATACAACAATGTGTAGAATATGGCTTTGTGATTGGTTTTCAAAATCTTAAGATTGTACTTAAAACGGCCTTAAATATAAGATCGAACTATAATCTATATGAATACTGGGCTATGTGTCCGTTTCTTACCGTGTCCGATTATCAATGTGTCCGATTGTCACTGTATCCGTTTTCTCCTGTGTCCGATTGTAACCATCGTGTGTCCGATTGACACTGTGTCCGTTTCTTACTGTGTCCGATTGTTACTGTGTCCGTTTCGTACTGTGCCCGATTACCACTGTGTCCGATTGTAACTGCCGTGTGTCCGTTTCCTACTGTGTCCGATTGGCACTGTGTCCGATTGATTCAACCTGCTGTGTCCGATTTATTCTGTGCGCAACTGGGCTTCACTTCCGTCAACGGTTTAGAATTATAACTCTTGATAAGAATGCGCGTGCCGCACTCGTCGTGCGAACGGGGCCGGGGGCCGGGAGGGACCGCGCGCGAACAAGAAGACGCGCGCGACCGGAGGCCGGGAGCGAGCGAGAACGCGCGAGGGAAAGAGACCGCGCGAACGAGAAGACGCGCGCGACGGGGGAAGGGAAAACCATCTACGAGAGAGATAACGCGAGCGGGAGCGTGTGACGTCACGCGGACCGACGCGGTCGTTACACGCGGACCCCTCCCGCGGCGAAAACGCGGTCGCCCGGCGGTGCCGGAAAACGCGGTTGCCCCGCGGGCCTTTCTCCCGCGGCGCTGGAAAACGCAAATCCCCTCGCCCCGCGGCGCCTGAATAACGCGGCCAGCCTCCCCCGCAACGCCAGAAAACGCGGTCATCCTTCTCCGCCCCGCGGCGTCCGAAAAACGCGGTTCCCTCCTCCCCATCCCCGCGGCGCCGAAAAACGCGGTTCCCCCTCCCGCGGTTCCCCTCCCACGGTCCCCCCCGCTGTTCCCCCCCGCCCCTCACCCCCCTCAGATCCCCGGCCTAGAATGCCCTTACCTTACCTACTCGCGTACATCGGTCATGGCTGGCTGTTTTCGCGTTTTAGCGCGTGGCAAGTGAAATCGCTGACGCGGTGTTCAATCGCCCGATAAGGTCTTCCCGACGCATCGCGATAGTGTGAACGCGAGTCGCGGCTAAGTATTTTATCGCCACGTTATTCGGTAAACGAAATCGCCAACGCAACGCCTGATCGCTCGGCAAAGTCTCTCCGCCGTATCGCGGCCCCGCAAATTCGAATCGCGGCTAAGTTTTTCCGCGCATCTGCCTTTGGTAAGCGAACTTGCGTACGCCGTGTGCGGTGGCTCGGTCTAGTTTTTCTGACGCTTCTCGCGATCGTGAAAGTCAGTCAGGGCTAAGTACTTTTACGCGTTGGCGCTCGGCAAGTGAATTAGCCGACGCATGGCTTAATGGCCCGATCAAGCCTACTCCGGTGTCGTTTGCAGCTCTGCTCGCCCGCTCTCTCCTTGTCCGCTGCTGGTTCTTAGCTGAAAATAAACGCTCGCGGCGGTGTTGGTACGGGGCAACCGCTCTTCCGGTTGCAAGGGTTACATCCGGGCTGGTAATAATAAAAGGGAATTTTTATTGGTTACAAAATGAACTTTTAATCAGTCTTCCGCAAACGTGGCGCTGGTCAATCACGTTTTTTTTTACTATATTGAACTAAATCACATCTGGTTTTTCTTAACCCAGTCAGTCTCATAATTCTTATCCGACAATATGGCGTCTAATCCTAGTCGGGTCTTCCCGCACCGCGGTATTGTTAACAACCCTTATGAAAAAGTACACTTAACTTTGATGGTCAACACCTAAATTGAGTGTTAACACTAAACTTACGCCCAAAATTGGGCGTAAGTTTAGTGTTTGTCATCAAAGTTAAGTGTCAACACTTAAATTTAGGTGTAGATTGAGTGTTAACCATTAAGGTTTATAGTCCGGGAGCCAGCTGCCATTTTTTATGACCAAAATTAAGAAACCTAAGATTTTGCTGTATGGTTCATTTAGTATTGCTACTAAATGAAGTGACCGTCAGCTTGCGCATTTGCGGTGGGTGTTGCCGCGGCAGCCACCCACACACGTATAATTATAATAAAAATAAACAAGACATAAAGAAAGTTGAGACTTTTTTTGTACGTTTATTATGATCTAAATAAAAGGAAAATAATAATCAGCTGACTTCATGGTGGGGGGTTGTACGTCAGCTTCCCGCCCAAACATGCGAAAAATATGCGCTGAGTAAACTTATACTAAGAAAGCTGAAATTTGGGAAAGTGATAGTCGACTTTAACAGTTTCACGAAAATAATTGTCCGCTGAGCTTTTCGCGGTGGAAAAGTGCTCAGCCGACGATTGAAAGATGCGGCGCATCGCTATGCGCGCGTTCGCGTGGCATCCTTTACTGCATCAGCTGAGCACTTTTCTACTGCGAAAACCTCAGCGGACAATTATTTTCGTGTAACGGTTACAGATAACTATAAGTTTACAAAGTTTTAGCTTTCTTGGGGTTTCAGATAACTTGATTTTTATTAATAAAACGGTGCGTATATGCGCGCGGGCGCATTGCGCCTATCGCACTCAGCTGCTTATTTCTGACGCTCAATTATACCCTTAAATATGTATACATGACAATATAAACAGTAAATACGTATATATAATATTATGTCGTGCGCAGCGTGTCCGAAATCGCTACTAACGCCAAGTCAGTGTGTCTGTTATACTTGAGTAGAGTACATGCACAACGAAAATGTCAAATGTTCTGAGTTTCTGTGTATTTTGCCACAAAAAAGTGGCAAATTAAAGTGTTTCGATGAAGATACGTTGAGCAAGTGTTTAACTGTATTAAAGATTCGGCAGGAACATCATTTGCATTCGGCGGACGTTGTATTGCCTGCAAAAGTTGATAATTATCAGAAATACCACAGTAACTGCTACGTCCGCTTCACAGCTTTGCCGCCGAAGCAAAGAAAATACGATCCAAATAAACAAGCATCTTCATCTTCAGAAAGAGAGTAAGTATTTTCAGTGCCCTTGAAAACGAAGTAACTTTCGAACGTAGCTACTATTCAAACGTGATGATTTTCATATCGTGTATAATTAACTGTAATTATTTTTTAGTCAAAACGACAGTGCTATTCAAGAGGAGATTGCTGTTCAAGGTGAGAATGTGGATCGAGGCGAGTTTTCTGCCGAAAGCGAGGATGCAGTTCAAGGCATGGTTTCTGACAAAGGCGAGGGCATCAATCAAGGCGAGGATATGTGAAACTATAGATAGAGCTTATCAATTTATTTGAAATTACTGTCGTCGGATACATCTCTTTGAATAATTTTGCAGCTACGCGACCTAATCGGGAAATTATACAAGTTGAGGCAATAATTTTAGTGTCGCTGAATAAACCATATGTACTTTCTGTTTGTCCGTATGTCAGTCGAAACATCATTATTGAAAGAAACATGAAATATAGATATGGCCGCGAGCTAACAGGATCAAAATCCTTTCGTTTTCGTTTTTGGCGAAACACGAACGTTTTCTTGAATCTTTGAATGGTATTCCGCATTGTTTCCAGCGATATTGTGAACAAAATTCATTTCAGTTACATTGGAGCGAATGTAACTTGAAATTGAATTTTAATTTGACGTCTACCTGCAAGTATATTTTTAGTTCGATATTAAATATTATTGAAACACATACTCGATATTACTAAGTTTCGAAAATGACGAACGACGGAGTTTTCATTAAATTCGATTTCAGATTCATAAAAAAATGATCGCTAAAACGTTTGCGTGAATTTGCAGTCTCTGCTCAAAGGAATATTTATTCAACCGTAAAACAATTCTTTTGCAGTCGAGAACTACAAAGTATTCCCTTATTACAGATACCTTGCCATTCTTTAGATTGTTTCGCGAATTGAGCAAAAGGTCGGGACGAATAAAAATGCACCGATTACGCGACATAACATGAACCTGTGTACTATGGTGCGCAGAGATATGTCTGTACTTTATCAAATTATTTTTGTCAATAAATGCGTTAAATATAATTACATATTTGAATATAATCAATAACATAATTTAGCGTGAAAGAGAAGCACCTGATGCCGTGAGATAGGCGCAACGCGTACGCGCGCATATACGCACCGTTTTATTAATAAAAATCAAGTTATCTGAAACCAAGAAAGCTAAAACTTTGTAAACTTATAGTTATTTGTAACAGTTACACGAAAATAATTGTCCGTTGAGGTTTTTGCAGTGGAAAAGTGCTCAGCTGATGCAGTGAAGGATGCCACGCGCCCGCGCGCATAGCGATGCGCCGCATCTTTCAGTCGTCGGCTGAGCACTTTTCCACCGCGAAAAGCTCAACGGACAATTATTTTCGTGAAACTGTTAAAGTCGACTATCACTTCCCCAAATTTCAGCTTTCTTAGTATAAGTTTACTCAGCGCATATTTTTCGCATGTTTGGACGGGAAGCTGACGTACAACCCCCCACCATAAAGTCAGCTGATTATTATTTTCCTTTTATTTAGATCATAATAAACGTACAAAAAAAGTCTCAGCTTTCTTTATGTCGGTTTATTTTTATTATAATTATACGTGTGTGGGTGGCTGCCGCGGCAACACCCACCGCTACCATGGAAGCTGACGTTCACTTCGTTTATTAGCAGACCGAATTGAACACTAGCCGAAAATCTCAGATTTCTTAAAATAATTCACTTAAAATGGCAGCTGGCTCCCGGACTATTAGGTAAGGTGTGAGTTCAATCCTCAATGATGAGTGTATATTGAGAGTTTATTCTCAATGATGGGTGTAGGTTAAGGATTAAGCCTCAATGTTTAGTGTAGGTTGGAGATTAATCCTCATCATTGGATGTTGGTTTGGTGTTAACAGGGTGTTAACCTTTAATGTTCTATCTCGATTTATTCAGTGTCACCATGATCTTTATCGTTGGGTGTCGTTTAAATGTTATTGTGTTAATCTTCGTTAAGTGTCAATTGACGGCCCTTATTATTATTAATCGAGTATTGATTAGTAGTAGCTGGATATAATTGTACAGTATAGTCGACTGATGAAATAATTGCAATAATATAATACAAAATAAAATAAAAGTAAAACATAAATAAAAGGATGAAAAGTAATATATTACTTTATTTAAACTATTTTTTAATAAATATTTATATTAATTTATAACATAACTGTAATTAAAATTAAATATTATTATTATCTATTAATTTGTAAACACTAAATGTTATTATAAATTATAATTTATAAATTATATTTCAAAAAAATTATATTACTATTGTGTGAATTGAAGGTATTTGTACAAATAAATACAAAATAGTTGCTTTTACTGACGAATTCTTCTTATTTAATATATAATATACTTTACATAAATTTCACGTATATTGTTTTTTTTTTTAATAATGGTCTACGCATTATTTTAAAATATGAATATTAAGTAACATAAATATTACAATACGTAGTAATTAAATCAATCCCCGTTTCTTTATTATTTACTAAGGGCATTACGTAATTTGCTGTATGATTATCGCCAAGTAAGAGAATACATTTATTACTAATCTGTTCTGGTTTACAGGTTACAATATTATTTATTTCCACCGCATAACAATAACTGGCTGACGAGATATTATAATGGGAGCATAATATTATATTTTCTAATACTTCAATCGAGTTACCAATAATTACAAATGCAGTATCACCAGTTTCTAAAGTAACTAAAATAATTGATTTAATTGTCATAAATTTCTCTAATTTTGTTTGTATTATACTATTGTTCCGTTTATACATTCGGGACAATAGAAAATTGTTTTCATATTTGCAGTTTTCGGAAACTTTTTTAACCCTCAGGGTACGGACTGGGTTAGCGTAACCCGAGCGAATTTTGAAAGTAGCGCCATGTCAAAGGAAGTGAATGGTGGGGGTCCGTACCGAGGGGGGGGGAACCTTTGAGGTAGCTACTATGTGAGCGCCAAGGGCAGCGTTAGTCTACGCTTGGTGCTCAAGTTATACAATTTTGAAAATTGAACTCGGGTAGTCTACACCCAGTCCGTACGGAACGTTACAAAATCCATATTTTTCAAAAAAAAATTTGTGTTTTTCGAGTATTTGCTGCAGTAGAGTATTCTGGTATGTATAATTTACTATTTTTAATATACTTTTGTGCATTCTAACCTCAAAATGATACTCTGTAGCATACCAGCATAACGTATCCGTGCATGCATGTTATTTCTCAAAAAGTTGATTTTTGTTATTTATTTATATTATGTTAATTAACAACATCCAAAAAAACTATTTTTACTTTAAGATATTTTTTTTGCGTTATTACGATAAATCAAGCAAGTAACGTTATGGCGGCAGGCCAAGATTAATGCGAGACTGCGATGTTCGTTGGAGATATTTGGGGGCCCTGAGAAGGGCCGTTTGTCCCGGGAGGCGTGAGAGATTCCGGGTGATCGAGTTATGGGTTGCACGGGCTGGTGTGTCGGCAGCGATGAGCGGGAAGTTGGCGGCTTGGTGTGACTCCTCTTGCGTAGCGTTATCAAAAGACTTCCTCCTTGTGGCTGATACCGTAGTATAGCTGTGCGAAGATAGTCGAAGGTACCGTCGCTGCCGGTCCTTATATACCCTGCTTGCCGAATCTTGCTTACGAGAAAGGGCAGCCGCCTAGCGGAGCGTACTTGTTATCATCTTCGATGACATGTTGATTGCACGTGCTCGTTGTACGCGACCGATCGCCGTGCCGCCGGTGCTCTTGCCGGACGGAGCGTGTAGAACGGGCTGCCGTTTGGCAAGCGCGTGTGGAACGGGTGGCCGTTTCGCAGGGGCGTGCTTGTGTTGTGGCGGTTGCGCCGCCAGATTCGGGGCGCTCGCAGCCGCCACATCGTTATATCGCTATCGCAAAAAAACTGTGTAAATTTTCAAATGTATCTTTGTTTAAACAAATAATGTAATAAATCTATCAACGCCATTGTATTTTTGAGAAAATTTTCGATCCAAAGAAAAAAAAATTTGTTTTAATTGACAAATTACAGTCCGATATACAATCAATAAAGTCGCCGGGTTAGGCTAACCCATGCCCGTATGGAACGTAATTTTTTTATAGTCCGTACCCTGAGGGTTAAGAATAGGTATCAAGAAAAATTTAGTGTAATTAAAAGATGGCAATTTACTAAATTTAGGAGATCAAATGCCAGGTCTGATAAGCCATGACGAATTACAAAACTTATGATAAGAAGATCACTTTCATCTTGAGTTAATGGATAATTCTCATAAATTGGTTGCTTTATCTGCAAAGAAATTATTTACTAAAATTATCTATAGAATTATATTCTGATTAGCAAATGTAATTAGGTGTTATAAAATTTTAATAAAATATATGGATAAAAAGAATAATCAAATTTAATTAAAAAGAAAACAATTGTAGGCTTTGCTCGAGGGGCGGTAGAGCGTTCCCCGGATTTGCGATTAAACGAGACTCGAAAGACCAGCGAGGATGTTGCGGTCCCCGCAAAGCGATTATACGAGACAGTACGAAAAGCGAATAGTATGATAGCAAGGCGACTCACCGTTTCGTTGCCCGAGCCCTCTCGTCGGGGTGCTCGAGTCGTCCGTCTCCCTGGGCAGGCAAACTCTCCGTGATAGCGGGAAATGTCCGGCAGTCAAGGTAGACGCAGGCAGCAAGCAAGAGGCACACCGAAGAGGCAGGCAAGCAAAGCACATGCAATATAGCACTCAGAGCGAGACACGGCGCGCAATGCTCGGTGAATCGGTTCCAGTAGCGAGTCGATAACTTCCAAGTGTTAGCACAACGACTTCCGGAGCGAGAGTGAGGGCTCGCGTCGCGCTCTTGTTGAGAACCGGCGCGAGCGAGTATTGCTCCAACAATTGGGGATGCCACCCGCGGGCGGGCAGCACGAGTCGGGTGAGTCGCGCGAATATTGACTTAGATCGCGATCCGCCAACGTTCTGCGCGAGCCCTAACGGGTGATCTATTTATCGACGGCTCGACTTTACCGTCGAATCACGAATACGACAATATAATGTAACGCGAATTATCGCTAATGCTACCGCGGACGAACTAACAATTAATATGTACAACTATATACAGGGGCGAGCTCCAAACAGGCTTATTTGCCCTATTAAATATTTTATAAATATATTTTATAAATAAAAGACGTGTAGTTTAAATTAAAAGTATATATTATAGTTAAGTCGTTTTAAGTAAAATGTTAAAATTAAAACAAAACACAAAAATTTGATTTTTCCAACACAAAAGAAACTAACAGTAGTATAATTAACATAATTGTACATTTTTAACATATACAATCGTATGTACATTGTACATTCATAAAAAATATTAATTTATAATGGAATTCTTACTTCTTCATCACCTTCGCCATCTTCGTTATCTTCGTCATCTTCGTCATCTTCGTCATCTTCGTTATCTTCGTCATCTTCGTTTCCTCGTCATGTTCATCATTAAAAATATCTTCATTATTACTATCATTAGTCTCATTAACTTGGTTGTTACAATTTTCATCATCGCTATGCATATTAATCTCTTCTTCAAGTTGTTGAAGAGGCTCACCTTGCATGTCGATTAAATTCTCCACTGCATTATTTTCTTCCTGCAATAAATAGTCAAATTACTTACATAATTTGTTGAAAATATATACTTGTTTAGATTAAAATATACCGGGTGTCTGAGACCACCCGCCCACCCCTTTTCTTTCAAAAACTAAGCATTTTAAAGAAAAACTTTCCAAACAAAAATTGTATGGTTTTGAGGGAAACATAAGATGGTGTCATTGATTTGACCTTGGGTGGCATCGTTAAGGACAGGTCAAGGACACCTTCAGTTTCTTAAATAAAACTCCCTATTTTTTATTGCATATTCTTATAGCTTATGTCGAGAGCTTCCCAAAACACTATAATTAAGTATTTTTTCATTAAGTACTTTTTGAGTTATAAGGCTTGAAAGTTACAGTATTGTGACATAATATTTTGTTAAGTAGTATTTATAATTCAAATTCCTTACTTTTTATTTTTGCAAACAATATGAATCAATTAATATAAAAAAACAAAATTTTCTTAAAGAAACACTTGTTGTGTAAGAGCGTAATGTGACACAGTAGATAGCGCACTAATATACAAAGCTGAAGAACAATTTTAATACCATTTATAATGAGTGTAATTCTTGTACCGTTGTTAAGAACAATGTCTAAAACGCAAATCAAGCACCCCGAATCGTGAGAGGCAAGGGGACTCACGCAAATCAAGCACCCCGAATCGTGAGAAGCTAAAAAAATAATAAATATGCAATAAACAGTTACACAACAAGTTTTTCTTTAAGAAAATTGTTTTCTTTATATTAATTGATTCGTATTGTTTGCAAAAATAATAAGTAAGGAATTTGAATTATAAATACTTAACAAAATATTATGTCACAATACTGTAACTTTCAAGCCTTATAACTCGAAAAGTACTTAATGAAAAAATACTTAATTATAGTGTTTTGGAAAGCTCTCGACATAAGCTATAAGAATATGTAATAAAAAATAGAGGGTTTCATTTAAGAAACTGAAGGTGTCCTTGACCTGTCCTTAACGATGCCACCCAAGGTCAAATCAATGACACCATCTTATGTTCTTCTCAAAACCATACAATTTTTGTCTGGAATTTTTTTCTCTAAAATGCTTAGTTTTTGAAAGAAAAGGGGTGGGCGGGTGGTCTCAGACACCCGGTATAAACATTGTACAATTCATTGTAAAAGAAATATTTTTTAAACATTTATTAAATATTTATTTTACATTAATTATTTGTTTGAACTAATAATTTAGATGCACGACAGCACACGGATGTGCCTTAAATTCGCTTTGGTGAGCGTTGACAGCATGTGGAGAAGATGCGCTGCTAGAAAATTTTCGGTGTCATTTTTGGTGTTTTTCTTGGCGTTAACGCTCAAATGGTGTAAACGCCATTGCGGTATCCGAAATTATGTTATTATTTTTTGGTGTTTTTTTTTTTTTTGTGTTTTTGGGGTGTTATTTAGGGTGTTTTTTTTCGTAAGGGTAAGACAAGTCGCTCACTCAACGAGAATAAAGTATCCTTTACTAAAAGGTCTAACAGTATATTTAGTACCTTGAGCGTTATACTAACGATAAACCTACAACACTAATTTTATGTAAAATTTTGATAAACTTACTTTGATTATCTTCATCCTTGGTATTAGATTTATTTAATTCATGTATGCGCTGTTGTATCATCTATATAATAATAGATTACGTAATAGACAAAATAATCCAGGATGTTAATAAAAATATATTTATCACATACCTCATCAGTAAGAGAATGTATCAAATTTGTATCTTTTTTCTGGTTGCGCCCCAAAGCAGTGAAATTGGATATAACATCAGAAAATATTAATGACACGTACCCTACTCTATATACAAAAAAACTTTTAAACCTGAAACATTATTTTAAAATCAAAATTTGCATATATAAGATAAGAATATAAGCGCATATTTAACTAATTGCTATTAAGTTTTATGAATAGAATTGGAAAAAAAAATATTGTTTTTTTAGTAACATGGAAATTTATTTAATTAAAACACAAATTAATTAACTTAAAGTTATTTGTCAAAACCAATTTCTTGATACATACAAATATGATTTTTCAGGAACATAAAAATCTTGTCCAAATAGATTTATTCTCATTGATGTGTTACATAATTTATATTAACTACAAGAATTTAGAATAAGAAAATATTACATACCTCTGAAATGCTTTTAGGTATTCGTTGTTTTCATCTGGTCCCAACTTGATACCCATCATAGAATCTTTACAGTAACAACATATAAAAAAATTTTCATTATTTAAAATATTAATATGCATACGATTAAACATTGAATTTTGAATTTTACACTGTTTGATTTTTAAATCGCTGAAACTCGGTAAAAAATTATCTTGACAAAAATTGAAAAATAATTTTGAAGCTTTGAAGTTAATACTTTACTGTGCCTTTGGCAATTTTTGAATAATATCTTATTTTCGTTGTTCTGTGGATTAGAAATCACATTGTTCTGTTCCTTAAAATTGTATTGTCATTTTTTTAAAGCGGTTTGACAGTTACAGCGGTTGAACAGTTTTGAACATAAAATATATGTTCTCTATTTTTTGTTAAGTAATATATATGTTACAGTTAAAACCCGAAATCCGTCAAAACCCGAATTTACTAGTAAATTCTAGTAAATTCTAGTTAATTTAATCCTTGCCTTGCGGCTTAGGATGACTTCCGTCAACCCTTACATAAATTTACACTTTCTCTTTTACATACATATTTATATTATAATTACAAACAACTAGCATTCTGTCTTTCCATTTCCCCTCCCACTATTCTTCTTCCGTCCCCATCCCCCTTCTCCGCTTCTTTTCTAACCTTTTCTATCCATTTTATTACCTCCAGTCCATTTCCTTCCTCTCCTAAAAATTCTTTTAACTGTATCTCGTTTTTTGTCGCTTCGCATTCTTTTAGTATATGTTCTATATTCTCCTCTTCTCTTTGGCATATTCTGCATCTTCTATCCTCTTCCCCTCTCCAATGTTCACTGCCTTTTACCTAACTCCCACATCTATATCTGGCTATCAACATTCTATCTTTTTTCTTCTTCTTCCCTAGTAAATACTTTGGTAACTTCTCTGTTACAATCTCTTTATAATTGCTATTGTATCTTGACTCGTTTATCCTTATTTGTCTCTCTTCCTTCTCTTTTTCCTCTATTCTCCTTACGAGATTCTCCGCCGCCTTCCCCGTCCTCTGCCTCCATTTCTCTTCCTAGCTGCTCCTTCTCTATTCCTGCCCTCTCTATTAGTTCTCTTCTCTTCATCTCCCATTTGCTTTCCTCTTTCCTTGGCCTGCTCCTCTCTAGATCCTTTATACATGCTTGAACTATTTTCTTTTCTGACTGTCTCGCCTTCTCCTCATACCTCACAGCTCTCCTTATTGCCCTCATTTTTATTTCCTTTATTTTGGCTTCTTCCGATATTATATAATTCGGGGTTCTTCTATCCAATCCTAAAATCCATTTAACGTACTTTCTTTTTATTTTATCTAATCTGCTTTTGTATAACCACCCCCATATTTCGGCTCCATATAATGCCACGCTTTCTACCAGTGCCTCGAACATTTTCATCCTTCTCCCAAAATCTTCTTTAAATATTCTCTCGCCTATGCTCCATGTCCTCTTCATCGCTATTGTAGCCTTCTTCATCCTATCCTTTATATGATTCTCCGCTCCTCCATTCTTCTGTAGTATATATCCTAGATACTTTATTTCTTTGACCTCCTCTATGTCCTCCTCCCCCCATTTCCATACCCTTTTCTTCCTTCTCCCCCCAGCTTTCTCGAACACCATTATTTTTTATTTCTCTGGGCTCAAACTCAAACCTTTTCCTTCCAAATACTTCTTGAACCTATTCTCATCATTTCCTTCAATTCCGCCTCTCTCGTCGCCATTAACACTACGTCATCCGCGTATGATACTGTCCAGAATTTTTCTTTCCCTATCACAAGTCCTCCTGCTTGTCCTTTTTCCATTCCCTCCTCTAAATCCATGATGTATACATTGAATAGATTCGGGCTCAACGGGCATCCCTGTCTCAGTCCCTTTACTGTCCAAAATTCCTCTGTCTTCTTGTCTCTTATCTTCACTACATTTCTCGTTTCTTTGTATGTCTCCATTATTCTTCGCCTCAAGTTAACTTCAATTCCTATCTTCTTCATTATTTTATTCAGTTTTCTTCTATCCACTTTATCGAAAGCTGCCCTGAGATCCACAAAGAATGCAAAAACCTTTCCACTTTTCTTACTCAGCTCCTTATTCGCTACATAGTTTACTGTATATACTGCATCCATCGTTCCTCTATTCCTTCTAAACCCGAATTGCACTTCCCTTAACTTAGACTCTATCTCTTTCTCCAATCTGGCATTTAGGATACTTGCATATATTTTATACGCCTGTATTCATTAAGCTGGATTCAGACAGGACGCGTCAAGTGTCAAGCAGCGAGCAGCAACCCAATCAGCGAGGTGATATCAGCAGTAGCGTAGAAAATATCACTTCGCTGATTAGTTGCTGCTCGCTGCTTGACGCTTGACGTGTCCTGTCTGAATCCAGCTTTAGCGTAACTCCTTGGTAATTTTTTGGGTCGTTTCTCTCTCCTCTTTTGTATATTGGACTGATCATACCTTTATTCTAATCTCCCGGTATACCCTCTCCTTTCCAGATTCTGTTAATTAACTTCAGGAATTCTTCACCTACATCTTTTTGCATAAATCTCCACGCCTCGTTCTCAATCTCGTCCTCTCCTGTTGCCTTTCCCATCTTCAGTTTCTTTAGTAATTTAATCACCTCCTCCTTCGATATTTTTTCGACTCTGTTTATACTCTCCGTCCTCGTGCCATCTTCTTCTTCCTCGTCTTTTATGTCTAGCACCACTCTTTCCTCCGTCCCTCCTAACATTTTCATGAAGTGGTCTCTCCATTCCTTCATTTGTATCTCCTCGCTTATCCCTTCATTTTTCTTTTTCTTATATTTATTTATATACTTCCAAGCTTCCGCTTCGTTTTTAATGTTTCTTATCTTTTTTTCTTCCTCGCTTTCGTGCCTCTTCTTCTGCTCCTTACACCATTCCTTGTGCTCCTTTCTTTCCCTCACAACTCTTCTTTTCCGATCCTTCCCTTTTTCCAGTTCCTCATCGATTTCCTCAGTCTTCTTTTCCTTTCCTTCCATTCTTTATTATACCATTCTCTTCTTCCTAATCTCCATGGTATTATTCTTTTCTTATGCTTCGTTATAGCGCTCTTTACTTTTTCTTTCATCTCCTTCCAGATATCTTCCGTATCTGTTTGTGTACTCGCCCATCCTTCACATTTCTCATGATATTCTTTCCTTCCTTCTTCTGTCCAGTCGCTTCTTTCTAATTCTATTTCTTTTTTCCTTCCACCTGTCCTCCATCACCTTTGGTCCCATCAACTCCACCTCCAGCGGAACATGATCCGATTCCGTTCTGATTCCTTCTTCCACCATATTTATTTCTTCTCCTGCTCTATCATTCCCTAGGACATATTCTATAACCGATGATCCCAAAGTTTCCTATGTATAAGTCCATTCCCCTTCTCTTCCGAAACTCTCGTTTAATATCGCCCATCCTCTTTCTTCTACTTTATCTATTAGTATACGTCCTTCCCTATTTACAACTTTATCTACCGAAGTTTCTGGTCTCGCTCCTCTTTTCTATCTCTTCCTCCTCATTCATCGGTCCTCCTCTGCTTCCCGTTCTCGCATTGAAATCACCTCCTACCAGCAACCATTCTTCGTCCTCTTCTTGTACCTTCTCCCTTAGTATTTCCATCGTATCTTCCATCTTTTGACTGTATAACGTGATTATTCTCCATTTGTTTCCATTATATTCTACTCTTATTTCTGCCACTTCGTCGCTAATCTCCCTAGTCTCTACCAATTTCAAATTCTTGTTGACCGCTGTTATTATCTCTCCTTTTGCTCTTCTTTTCCTGTGTTCCCTTTTCGCTGGTATACAATTCCAAATAAATTTACTGGACAGTTTATTTTTAATCTTCCTCCATTTATCATCCTCCACCCATGTTTCCACTAGTCCTATCACATCAAAATTTTCCAAATAATCCCATGTTTCCTCACATTTCTTAATTAGTCCCGCTACGTTCCAGAAGCATATCCTTAATCTCCCTTCTTTTTCCAGCCTTATTTTCTTCTTCTCCCTCCACTCTCACTCTCCCTCTCTCCCTCTCCCAGTCTTTACTCTTCTCTACTCTTTCCGAAAAACATCTCTGTTTTCCAGCCTTTCGGTGCTTTCATTCCATTTCTTTTCGCAATTGTCTATCCATATTCTTTGATATCCTACCGTTGCTTTCTTCCCCTTCTCTCTCTCCGCCTTTACTATACTCCATAGCTGCTTTTGTATCTGCCTCTCTGTTGCCGTCAGATCATCATCCATATATATATCTTTCTTGCTCTTCCTATCTCCTTCCTCTTTGACATTATTTCTTTTTTATCCTCCCATTTATTAAATCTGACTAGCGTCATTTTGTATTCTCCCCGGTCAATTACTTGCACTTCATCCACTTCCACCTTCTTTTTGGAGATTTCTTCAAGGAATTTCACCATCTTCTCCTTTCCTTCACCTCCACTTTCTACTTTCATTCCTTTTACAATTATATTATTCTTCCTTCTTCTTCTTTCGGCTAATTCAGAGTTTCTTTCCATCTCCTTCATTCTCTTCATTAGTTCGCTGCTCTCTAACTTTTCACCTCCGCTATTCTCCGCTTTTTCTGCTTTCTCCTCCAACTGTTTTATTCTGTTTTCTAAATTTGCTTTTTGCCCTTCCCAAAGCATTTCTCCTCTTTCTATATTCCTCCCTCAGGACGTGTATTTCTTTCATTATCTCTTCTTTATCCTTCTTTCTTTCTCTTTCTTGTTCCTCCATTTTCGTTAAGATTTCTTTCAGCATTTTTTCCGCCTCCATGCCTTCTTCTTTCCCTTTCTCTCTTTTTATCTTGTTTGGCGGCGATCTTATTACTCTTTTTTTTTTACTAAAATTTTCCAGTATTTCTTTTTCGGCTTTTTCTGCTATTTCTTTTTCTTCCTCCCTTCCTCTTTTCCTTATGTATTCTACAATTGTTCCTTGGCTTCCTGTCCTATCTCTTACTCTTGACAGCTCCTCCGCTCTCGTGGGCCTGCCTCCTGTAATTCTACCTTTTTCTATCGTCCCCTTCTCCTTCTCGTCTTTATTCAGGTTAATATCTTTTTTCTTGCCTTCCTCCTTCTTCTCATCCATCTAAGTCCTCTTCTCGTTTTTGTTATCTCTTCAGCATCTCTTTCCTCCTGTCACTCTCTTCTTTATCGACGCGTGACACCCTCGTGGCGCTCTGGCCTCGGTTTCTCCGTGCTTGTTTCCGCTTCTATCACCTAACTTCTAAATAGTCGCAGCAACACAAAATCCCCGAAATTCGACCGCAGCTCAGCCCCCACAACGCCAATTTATATCTGCAGTCCGTCCTGCATATCTGTGCATGCAAACTACCTGAAACAAATTCGCCCCACGGCGAAGGAACGGCAGTTAAGCTCGAAAAAATACTGCCGCGTTTGACAGGCGTGTTTCTCTCTACTTACTCAGTACCAGAAGTCCTGAAAGAATTTAGTTAAAACTAGAATTGACCGAATGCTTTAGTACATTCGCGTTTTAACTGAAATAATTCATGCAGTTAAAACTAGAATTAACTGACCGCTTTAGTAAATTCGCGTTCTAACTAAAATAATTTAGTTAAAACTAGAATTGACTGATTGCTTTTAGTGAATTCGCGTTCTTCGTGCATTTGAGAAACGTCCACGACGCGTTCTGCATAACTTGCATGTATTTTAAGTTATAAAGCGAGGTCCACGCTGCCTACCGGCGGAAGTGGGTGCGGGAAGGAGGGCCCCCCATTTCACCCCCCCCCCCCCCCCCCCGCGTGTGTATGTGTGTGTGTGTGTGTGTGTGTGTGTGTGTGTGTGTGTGACGCGCTTTAAACACTTAAATACTTTTAAAGCGCGTCACACACACACACACACACACACACATACACACGCGGGGGGGTGCAATGGGGGGCCTTCGGCCCTCCTTCCCGCACCCACTTCCGCCGGTAGGCAGCGTGGACCTCGCTTTATAACTTAAAGTACATGCAACCCTTATGAAAAAGTACACTCAACCTTGATGGTTAACACCCAAAGTTGAGTGTTAACACTAAACTTACGCGAGTTAACACTCAAATTTGGGCGTAAGTTTAATGTTAACACTTAATTTTGAGTGTTAACCATCAAAGTTGAGTGTACTTTTTTATAAGGGAAGTTATGCAGAACGCGTCGTGGACGTTTCTCAAATGCACACATCGCGTTGTGGATAATAAAAACGACCACCGAAAAAATATCTCATTTCGGTCTTTAGATAATCAGCACCGTCCATAACGCGTTGTGGATGTTTTTTTTCGCTCACTGAGCGGGTCAATTCTAGTTTTGACTAAATTATTTCAGTTAGAACGCGAATTGCTGAGCTGGCTTAGTTAAAACTAGAATTTACCAGTAAGTTCGGGTTTTGACGGATTTCGGGTTTTAACTGTAACATATATAAAGATCAAGCATGATACAGTGTCAAAGATAAAAAAAAATATTTTGTTACTAACACATAAGAGTAATTACACAGGCACACGAAAAAAAAAGATCTTGTCCACCAGACGAGACAAACATTTCTATACATTTTTTAGGGTCGCTGAATCCGAATCCGGGGTCGGTTTGACTTGGTCAGATCGCATTTTGTTCCTAACCTCAAAAAAGTGATGAAAGTTGAAACATTCATTGAAATGCCCAGAAAGGAAAGCGATTATATGTTTTTAGGGTCGCTGAGTCTAAATTCGGGGTTAGTTTGATTTGGCCAGGCTGCATTACATTCCTAACCTCAAAAAAGTGATTGAAAAAACCGAAAACTGACATTCAGGTGTCGGAGAAAATTTACTTTTATCTTTCCCTGTGATATCTCGTTCTTTTATTCTCGAAGGACCTATGAAGGGAGTTTCTCTTACGTTTGACCTCTTTTTGAGCATTTTCTCTTTGCAATGTTCAACAGTAATTTGTCAACATATTTACATCGCATTTTCCCTGATACCTACGTTCCATTTCCTGTATGCCTTGATGGAATCTTTCTTTCTGCTCCTCACTGTAATCTCCCAAATTCATTGGGAAATAATCTATGTGAGAATCCAAGAATTGTAACTTTAGGTTCATCAAACAACCAAGCTTTCCAAAGTTTTTCACCAAACCAGCAACTATTTTGACGTAGAACTACGTCTTTCTCCGCGGTATAGGGGAGTATCCACGGATGTAACGATGTAACGAAAATATGTCACACTTTGAACGTTTAGATCTTCGTAACTAATAATCGTAGAGTAATCATTGACATCTCATTTTAAAGCTTAAGAAGTCCCATTTATGATAAATCCAGCCCGAACTCTCTATTGACGCAGAACTACGTCTTTCTCCGCGGTATGGGGGGTATCCACGGATGTAACGATGTAACGAAAATATGTCACACTTTGAACGTTTAGATCTTCGCAACTAATAATCGTAGAGTAATCATTGACATCTCATTTTAAAGCTTAAGAAGTCCCATTTATGATAAATCCAGCCCGAACTCTCTATTTCTTTCCGTTTAGATATAGTAGCGTTAGAAAGTTTAGCTAAATTTCTTGTAGATGCAACGAAAACATGTCACACTTTGAACGTTTATATCTTCAAAACTAATAATCGTAGAGTAATCATTGACATCTCAATTTAAAGCTTAAGAAGTCCCCTTTATGAAAAATCCAGACCGAACTCTCTATTTCTTTCCGTTTCGTTATAGTAGCGTTTTAAAGTTTCGCAAAATTTCTTCACATCCCTATATATATGCACAACACACACACACACAGACAAACACTCACACACACACACATCCATTTATCCATTTATCCATTCATCTATTCACCCATTCACCCATTCATTCATTCATCCATTCATTTATTCATTCATTCATTCATCCATTCATCCATTCATCCATTCATTTATTTATTTATTTATTAATTAAATTTATTTATCCATTCACCCATTCATCCATTCATCCATTCATCCACTCATCCATTCATTCATTTATTTATTAAATCCATTCATCCATTCACCCATTCATCCATTCACCCATTCACCCATTCATCCATTCATCCATTCATCCATTCATCCATTTATCCATTCATCCATTCACCCATTTATCCATTCATCCATTCATTCATTCATTCATTTATTTATTTATTAAATCCATTCACCCATTCATCCATTCATCTATTCATCCATTTATTCATTCACCCATTCACCCATTTATCCATTCATCCATTCATCCATTCATTCATTCATTTATTTATTTATTTATTAAATCCATTCACCCATTCATCCATTTATCCATTCATCCATTCACCCATTCATCCATTCATCCATTCATTCATTTATTTATTTATTTATTAAATCCATTCACCCATTCATCCATTCATCCATTCATCCATTCATCCATTCACCCATTCATCCATTCCCACATATCCATCGAGGATATTCGTGTGCGAATCAAACAAAGATCGAGTTCTTCCAAATCATCGACAAAAATTAAAAGACATGATTTGAGAAAAAAGGAAAATATTCTTTAATTATGTTTTAAATGTTAGATACTATAAGATATTAAAAAGTAAATATAGAAAAACATTTATTGTTTTATTTCTATTAAAAAAATTCTATAAAAATTTTCTGATGATCTGAAAAGAGGTTACCGATTTCTGCATTTAAAACTATAAAAAATTTGTTAATATAATAAATAAAATGTGCAAATTAGTAATTTTTCAACGATTGACGCCAAATTTAATATACTACAGAATCCTCCTAGTGTTAAGTATAAATTTCTTGCAGAAATCGGTAACCCCTTTTCCGATTCTTGCCAAAGTAAATCGGTTAATAAAATTGTCTTATAAAATTATTAAATATCGGTTACCCCTTTAACGATCTTTGCCAAATTCAATACCAACTTTCCTTTAATGATGTTATATAAGAATACATGTATGAATATGATTTTCAATAACGGATATTATTCTTTAATTATATTTTTAATGCTACATAGTATGAGATATTAAAAAGTAAATATAGAAAAAATATTTATTGTTTTATTTCTTTAAAATAAATTTATGTTTGAAAAAAAATAAGCACAGTAACAACTGTGCCGCAAGCAACACGTAGAACTACGTCAACTGTCACTATTTCATGTTAAAGTATTCGTGATCAAGGGAGGCCAAGGCCCACACAGGGCTGTAGCGCCGAGTTCATCATCAGTGACAGTTGACGTAGTTCTACGTTGTTTGTATTACATTTAGCTTACATCGAGAGCTTTAGCCACAACGTAGAACTACGTCAACTGTCACTGATGATGAACTCGGCGCTACAGCCCTGTGTGGGCCTTGGCCTCCCTTGATCACGAATACTTTAACATGAAATAGTGACAGTTGACGTAGTTCTACGTGTTGCTTGCGGCACAGTTGTTACTGTGCTTATTTTTTTTCTTGAAGTTTTCACTTTTATGATTACCGAGAAAGTTTTCCACGACATTTTTAAAACTTGTCTATGCAGTTTTTTTTTTTGTTGCTCATGACTTTGATAAAATTTTGATCGTTTAACATTTTGCGGATTTATGGGCCATCAAAAACATCCTTATTTAGTTTGGCGTCTGAAATATTTGGAAATTTTTCTTGTAAATATATATTTATCTTGTAATATATATTTATCTTGTAAATATATTTACAGGAAAAATTTCCAAATATTTCAGACGCCAAACTGAATAAGAGTGTTTTTTGATGGCCCACAAATTCGCAAAATGTTTAAACGATCAAAAGTTCATCAAAGTCATGAACAACAAAGAAAAAGCTGCATGGACAAGTTTTAAAATTGTCGTGGAAAACTTTCTCGGTAACCGTAAAAGTGAAAACTTCAAAAAAATAGTTGCTGGTCTGGTGAAAAACTTTAGAAAGCTGGGTTGTTTGATGAACCTGAAGTTACATTTTTTGGATTCTCACATAGATTACTTCCCAATGAATTTGGGAGATTACAGTGAGAAGCAGGGAGAAAGATTCCATCAAGACATACAGAAAATGAAAACGTAGGTATCAGGGAAGATGGGATGTAAATATGTTGACAGATTACTGTTGGACATTGCAAAGAGAAGATGCTCAAAAAGGGGTCAAACGTAAGAGAAACTCCCTTCATAGGTCTTTCGAGAATAAAAAGAACGAGATATCACAGGGAAAGATAAAAGTAAATTTTCTCCGACACCTGAATGTTAGTTTTCGGTTTTTTCAATCACTTTTTTGAGATTAGGAATGTAATGCGGCCTGGCCGAATCAAACTAACCCCGAATTTAGACTCAGCGACCCTAAAAACATATAATCGCTTTCCTTTCTGGGCATTTCAATGAATGTTTCAACTTTCATCACTTTTTTGAGGTTAGGAACGAAATGCGATCTGACCGAGTCAAACCGACCTCGGATTCGGATTCAGCGACCCCAAAAATGTATAAAAATGTTTGTCTTGTCTGGTGAATAAGATCTTTTTTTTCGTGTGCCTGTGTTATCAACTGCTTAAGCGTGAACGTGATCATCAAATGAAATTTCTGTAAATACATTCGTATGAAATATGATGTCACGATTTGCTTTTACAATTTGTGTGATTTCTCCAAATTTTTTTTCATTGTCTTCTATATTTGTAACGGTCTATGTTTGTCATCGAACGCGGACTAGCTCGCCGGATCAGGAGTTCGATCTAAGGCCCAGAAACAATAACCAGGTTGCGCAGGAAATCGAATAATTTATTTATAAAGTACAGAAAGTGGCGGGACGGAACGGCGTACGTGGACGCGGACGCGGTATGTACAAACGGTGGGCAGTGCGCATGCACTTGGCGCGGTAAGACGGACAGAAACTGGCGGAACGCGGCGATACAATTTGACAGGTACGCGGTATTTACAGGCGGTGGGTAGTGCCGCTACGCTCGGCGCGGTGAGACGGACAGAAAGTGACGGAACGCGGCGGTACAATTAGTCGCGGCCGCCGTATACAAACGGTGAGCCGCGCCGAGGCACTTGGCGCGGTAAGACGGACAGAGAATTTTGGAACGCGGCGATACAATTTGTCGCGGGCGCGGTATCTACCAACGGTGAACGGTGCCGGGATGCGGCGGTACGATGCACGGTGGTCCGAGGATCGACTTTAGACCGTGCATATGCGCTCGGCGCGATGTTGGCAACGGAGCGGGAGAGGAGGGTGGAGCCCTGGGGCGTGCCGGCAACGAGAGTGCTCGTTGCGAGACCGAGCGCGCTCGACCCCGTTGAACCGTGCCGTCAGGGTAGCGTGAAGGAAGTCGGAGACACCCGAGAGTACTCGGTCGAGGCACGGAGCTCCGTACCCCGCTGGTGTGTCGCCTTGGGAAATCGGGCAGGTATCTTCGTCCGGGATAGCGGAATGCTGGTGCGGAGACAAAGTCCCTTCTTGGGCCGGATGGCCGGCTTATATACCCCGGCGCGGCGGGTCGGATGGGAGGGAGGCCGGTCGTCAGGTGCGTCGGGTGGGGCACGCGACGCGCTATCGCCTTCGGCGTGGCTCGGCTCCTTCCGGCGGCTGTCGTTGCCGCGTGGCGCGAAGGCCCGGTGCCGCGTTTTATCCGCGCACTCGGGGCCGGTGGAGTATCTTAAAAAATGTGGGCGCACCGCGCCCGGTTCTCGCCCGACGGTTGGTCGGCCGGGCGGCCTCCGGCGGGTGGTAGCCGGGAACGATGCTGGTTTAGGGGCGCATCGTTACACCACCCCTCCCCTTGTAAATGCCTGAATCAAGAGGCATATTGTTTCGCTCTGTTGGTCGGAGGATTTGGTTGGTCGGTCCGGTTGCCTCAGGCTGGTCCTCTCCGCGATTTTCTCTTTGATCCAGCGGATTGACCCGTCTCCGTTGAACCGTATGTGCCATCGTCGGTTTCCCAGCGTCGGTTTATATTGCCGGGAGACGTGGCACGCGAAGTGGGGTACTTCCACGACGACTCCCGGTTCGACCTGGATCTTGATCGGCGGTGGCGGCAATGGACCCATTACTCGGGCCGGTTAGGGTCGGTCGCAGGCCTCGGGGGGCCTCGACCAGCGGACGTGGGCGACGTGGCAGCGGCGGTGGTGTAGCCATAAGCCAGGCCTGTTTGGCCCTGTTGGCTGCGTCGGACCGCTGAATGATCGTGCCAACCCGTGGCACGGTTTTATCGGCGTCGGCTCGGCTGGCGGTGGGGGTGGTGTCTCCTCGGGCTCGCCCCGGTACATTGTGACCCATTCCTGGTGGATCCCGGGGTTGGCCGGATCGTACTCCTCGTCTTCGCCGAGGATCTTGGCGATCTCGGTAAGAATGTCGGGAGCGTTCGTCGGTGCTTCTTCCGTCATGGCTCTCGATCGTCTGACGACCGGCGTTTTCCTCTCCCATCACGACGCTCTCTTTGTTTTTCGGTTACGCATGCTGGGGTCGCGGTAGGTCGAAGTCGCGTGACAATGTTTGGTTCGGTGTGGATGTTTGGCCGCGCTCTTTTCGGCCGCTTTAGTTCGAACGACGGTGATCGTTGTTACGGGCGCGGTTCCCCTTCCGGGGTCGGACCAGGTTCGTCGGGTGGTGTATTGGCAGGGGCGCGTTTCAAATCCTGCACGTGTACGTGCCGGTACCACTTTCCCGCGCGGCTACGGAGATCGACAATGACGGGAGAGATTATGCGGCGGATTTCTAACGGGCCGATAAATTTAGGGGCGAGTTTCGCGTTGAAGGATGCCTCCTTGTTGGACAGCGGGCGGTCCCGCTTCCACACCCACTCCCCGACCTGTAGTCTCCAATCGCGGCGCCGCAGGTTATAGTGCTTCTCCTGGCGCTGGAACGCGCGAGCCAGCTGGATTTTGACGAGTTCGTATGCTTCGGTTAAACGGCGTTGTACGGTCGACGGCGGCGTCGGGTCGTCGCGCGGTGCATTTTCCCCGGGGCGGCGTAATTCGCGGCCGTGATTTAAGTACGCGGGCGTGTATCCGGTCGCGTCATGCGTCGCGGTGTTGTACGCGAACTGGAGTTCTGGCAGGTGCTCGTCCCAGGCCTTGTGCTTTTTCGCGTATTGCGCGATCATCGTCTTGATCACGCGGTTAGTGCGCTCTACGGGATTGCAATGCGGCGCGTATGCCGGTGTAAAACGGTGGCGGATCCCGCAATCGTCTAAAAGCTTCGCGAGCTGCCGGGACTTTAACTGAGTGCCGTTGTCCGACAGGATTTCGTCCGGGCACCCGTGTCGGAGGATGATGGCTTCGGTCACACTTTTCACGATGGCCGCGCGGTGGCCCGTCGTAATGGCCGGAGCTCGGCCCACTTGGTGAAACGGTCCTGCATATTTAACAGCCAGATGTGGCCGGCGGCGGATCGCGGGAGCGGGCCGACAAGGTCCAGCGTGACCTGTTGCCACGGGTGGCCTAACGCGGTCGGGTGTAGTTGTCCGGCTGGCTTTTCTTGCGCGACCTTGTGAGCTAGGCAGAGCGGGCATTCGCGAACGTAGCGGGCGATGTCGCGGAACATGCCGGGCCAGTAGTATCGGTGCGCGATTCGGGTAATTGTTTTTGCGATTCCGAGGTGCCCGGCGGTCGGTGAATCGTGGTAGCGTTCGAGGAGCCGGGCTCGCTGGTCCCTCGGCACGCATTCTTTCCATTGCTCGGCTGCCGGGGTGTCCTTAAAATCTAAGCTATGGAGCACGTGCTTCCATAGGCGGCCCTGGTCGATCCGGAAGTCAGGCATCTCGCTCGGCGCGCTCTCGGTTGCGTGCCACATGCGCGTGTACCACGAGCATGTCGGTTGCGCTACGCTAAGGTTTTCGGGTTGCCTGGATAACGCGTCGGCTACTTTATTCAGCGTCCCTTTACGATATTTGACTTCGAAGTCGTATTGCTGAAGCTCGAAGGACCATCGTCCTAGCCGGCCGGATGGAGATTCTAGCTTCTGGAGCCATTTCAATGACTGGTGGTCGGTGATTACCGTGAAATGATATCCCTCGAGATAATCGCGCATTCGCCGGATTCCCCAGACTACTGCCAGGCACTCCAGTTCGGTCGCGCTGTAGTTTCGCTCGGCGTTATTCAACGTGCGGCTCGCGTAGGCGATGACGCGCTCGCCCTCGGGGAAATATTGCGTTAGCACGGCCCCGAGGCCGAGGGTACTGGCATCGGTCTGCAGTTGGAATTGCCGCGTAAAATCAGGACACGCCAGGACCGGTGCGGTGGTCAGGACGGTTTTCAAGGTTTCGAACGCGGCTTGTTCGGCCTCCCCCCAATTCCATCGCGCCTGTTTGCGGGTCAAGGCGGTGAGCGGGGCGGCAAGCGTCGCGAAATCTTTGATGAACCGGCGGTACCAGGACGCAATCCCCAGAAATTGCCGGATCTGGCGGACGTTCTGCGGTGCGGGCCAGTTCGCGATGGCGCTGACCTTGTCGGGGTCGGTCGGATTCCGTCGCGGTCGACGATATGGCCGAGGTATTTTATTCGGTCGGCGCAAAAGCGACATTTTTCCGGGTTTATGCGCAGTTTGGCTTCGCGGAGCCGGCGGAAAACCTCTCGCAGAATGCGGAGGTGTTCTTCAAATGATGCGCTGATGATGACGATGTCATCCAGGTACACGAAAACGTGTGGTTCTAAATCGGGCCCCAGTACCGAGTCGAGCAGGCGTTGGAATGTGGCGGGTGCCGAATGCAGCCCGAACGGCATTACTTTGAACTGCATTAACCCTTTACCGGGGACGGTGAACGCGGTTACGGGTCGACTCTCGGGCGCGAGCGGCACCTGCCAGTAACCGTTCTTTAAGTCGAGCGTGGACAGGTAGCGGGCCCCCCGTAGCTTGTCTAATGTCGCGGTGATGTAGGGCAAGGGATACGCGTCTTTCTCGGTTAATTCGTTAACCAGGCGGAAGTCGATGCAGAACCGGTGCTTGCCGTCCTTCTTGCGCACGATCACGATCGGCGAGCTCCACGCACTATTGGACGGTTCGATCACGCCGTCTTGGAGCATCTTTTTGACTTCTGCATCGATAATCGCCTGCATGGCCGGGTTTCGTGGTCGGTATCTTTGTTTAACGGGTCGGTCGGTTTTTACGCGTATTACGTGCTGTCCGCGGTCGGTGGGCCCCTGCACGCTCTCGAATCTCGCGAGTTCTTCGGCCAGAAAGCGGCGGAGGCGTTCCTCCTCCGTTGACGCGTCTCCCTCGGGCGCGGGTTCGACGACGGCTGCTCGCGGTTTTGGATCCGGCGCTGGGGACGGTATGGCGAAGTCGAGTTTCGCCCATAAGTCGACGCCGATGAGTACGTCGTACTCGAGCGTCGGCATTATTTGGAATTGGTGCCAAAACATTTTTCCCTGCACGGTGATCGGGAACGTTATTAATCCGGGGACGGTGGTGCTTGACCCGTCGGCGAGGTGTACGCGCCCGTCTACCGGTTGAATCGGAAACTCCCGGGCGAGTCTATCGGCGGTGCGCGCGTTCACGAATGACGCCTCGGATCCGGTATCCAATAATGCGTCGACGGACTGTTTGACTACTATGACGGTTAGGAACGGGCGCGGTTTATACATTATTCGGAGGACCGGGAGGAGGCGGATTCGTCCCCGGCCCGAGCGGCATTTCCCGGCGGCGGGTGGCAATCTTTAGTAAAGACGCCGTCTTTGCCACATTGAGAGCAGAACCGGCGCGGCGGGCGTCGGCAATCGAAACGCGTGTGCCCTCTCTGTTTACACCGCCAGCAACATTCGCGGCGGTCGTACGCGGTGAGGCGATCGCGGGCTTCGGTGCGGTATTTTGTCGGGCGCGCGGTTCTTCGATGTATTCGAGTTCCTCCGCCAGGCGCAGAAATGTCACGGGTATGCGTCACCGTGTCGCGGCGAATGTACATTTGGTACCGCGGATGCATGTTCTCATATAGCGCTTCGACCTGCTCGTCCTCCGCGAATCCGGTAGCCCGGCGCATCATCGTCAACATCAATTTTAAAAATGTGGAAAACTTTCTCGGTTTCTGCAGGCGCGTCTGGATTTCGCGGACTAATTTGGGCGATACCGGCGTTGGAGGTAGTGCTCACGGAAGTCATTTCAAAGATTCTCCCATAGATTACGCCAGTTGGGTCGGTTGATTCCGGCAGCAGGGGAAAGATTCTATCAAGACATACAGGAAATGGAACGTAGGTATCAGGGAAAATGGGATGTAAATATGTTAGCAGATTACTGTTGGACATTGAAAAGAGAAGATGCTCAAAAAGAGGTCAAACGTAAGAGGAATCTCCTTCGTAGGTCCTTCGAGAATAAAAGAACGAGATATCACAGGAAAAGATAAAAGTAAATTTTTTCCGACACGTCGGGGTCAGTTTTCTGTTTTTTTTAATCACTTTTTTTTAGGTTAGGAATGAAATGCGGCCTGGCCGAGTCAAACTAACCCCGAATTTGAACTCAGCGACTCTAAAAAACATATAATCGCTTTCTTTTCTAGGCATTTCAATGAATGTTTCAACTTTCATCACTTTTTTGACGTTAGAAACAAAATGCGATCTGACCGAGTCAAACCGACTCCGGATTCGGATTCAGCGACCCCAAAAACGTATAGAAATGTTTGTCTCGTTTGGTAAACAAAACCTTTTTTTTTTCGTGTGCCTAATTATTAACAACGTAAGCGTGAACGTGATCATCAAATGAAATTTCTGTAAATACATTCGTATGAAATATGATGTCACGATTTGCTTTTACAATTTGTGTGATTTCTCCAAATTTTTTTTCATTGTCTTCTATATTTGTAACGGTCTATGTTTGTCATCGAACGCGGACTAGCTCGCCGGATCAGGAGTTCGATCTAAGGCCCAGAAACAATAACCAGGTTGCGCAGGAAATCGAATAATTTATTTATAAAGTACAGAAAGTGGCGGGACGGAACGGCGTACGTGGACGCGGACGCGGTATGTACAAACGGTGGGCAGTGCGCATGCACTTGGCGCGGTAAGACGGACAGAAACTGGCGGAACGCGGCGATACAATTTGACAGGTACGCGGTATTTACAGGCGGTGGGTAGTGCCGCTACGCTCGGCGCGGTGAGACGGACAGAAAGTGACGGAACGCGGCGGTACAATTAGTCGCGGCCGCCGTATACAAACGGTGAGCCGCGCCGAGGCACTTGGCGCGGTAAGACGGACAGAGAATTTTGGAACGCGGCGATACAATTTGTCGCGGGCGCGGTATCTACCAACGGTGAACGGTGCCGGGATGCGGCGGTACGATGCACGGTGGTCCGAGGATCGACTTTAGACCGTGCATATGCGCTCGGCGCGATGTTGGCAACGGAGCGGGAGAGGAGGGTGGAGCCCTGGGGCGTGCCGGCAACGAGAGTGCTCGTTGCGAGACCGAGCGCGCTCGACCCCGTTGAACCGTGCCGTCAGGGTAGCGTGAAGGAAGTCGGAGACACCCGAGAGTACTCGGTCGAGGCACGGAGCTCCGTACCCCGCTGGTGTGTCGCCTTGGGAAATCGGGCAGGTATCTTCGTCCGGGATAGCGGAATGCTGGTGCGGAGACAAAGTCCCTTCTTGGGCCGGGTGGCCGGCTTATATACCCCGGCGCGGCGGGTCGGATGGGAGGGAGGCCGGTCGTCAGGTGCGTCGGGTGGGGCACGCGACGCGCTATCGCCTTCGGCGTGGCTCGGCTCCTTCCGGCGACTGTCGTTGCCGCGTGGCGCGAAGGCCCCGGTGCCGCGTTTTATCCGCGCACTCGGGGCCGGTGGAGTATCTTAAAAAAATGTGGGCGCACCGCGCCCGGTTCTCGCCCGACGCATGGTCGGCCGGGCGGCCTCCGGCGGGTGGTAGCCGGGAACGATGCTGGTTTAGGGGCGCATCGTTACATATTAATAACAATAAAGGTACCAATTTTATACACAGTAACCGCTAATTTCAATTTTGTTTCAAATGTTCTTCGGTCTTACAATCAAATGTTTCAACATTTTTCACATTTCAGATTGTGTATTGTATTACACATCTGAAGCATTTGTTTTATTGCTATTGTTTTCAACAAATTCTTACTGCAGCTGGTAGATTGTGCGCTTAATTTTATTCGGCGATGAAACGCTTCGAATCGCATAGACGAAAAGTGAATACAAGGGCCGTTATTAAATAAAATTCTAGGATAATGAAGGAGAATATGAAATTTAGGTTTTAATGTTCCATAGAGTGTGACATACAACTTATTGTGATCTTCTATTAATTTTTGCAATGATTTGATATCGGCATGTACTATACGAGGAGATGTCACGATATCAATTATCTGCCTTAAGTATTTGTACAATTGCCAGTGCTTCATCATATTTCGGAATCTGATCTCCAATTATTAATCCGAAAGTACCGGGCGAAACATAGCATTTCAGATGCAGACATCTTTAATTGTATTTCATCTAAGAATTTTCTTTTAATTCGTGGTGGTTTGTTCAAATTTTCAGTATAACCGTACTGAAAGTTTTCGATTCTTGAATTTAAAAAATCTATTGAAAAATACTTTTTTTTACAAATAAACGTATGTATCAGCGATTGCAGAACGTAAAAGCAGACGCCTTCGAAGACGTCATGCATAACGTCAACAGTCACGTTTTCAGTTATATGAAAACCTTGTATTTCATGAAACACACATGGTTCTTTTATTCCGGTTGTTGATACATCTTTACTTTCCACATTCTTTTCATAGTTCTCACGCGTTCTAAGTTTTCCACTGTTTTCAAGTGATAATGAACCAGCTGAATTAGATGACACTTTACAGATTCTGCAATAATGATTTGCAATAAAAGATTCTACAAAGCCGAATATGTTGTTCAAACCTAAGTTGTCACCTAGTATCAGTACTAATTGAAATTTAACTTGTTTTGACACACCGTTTACATTGATGGCAATTCCAGTACTTTGGACGAAATTTATTTCCTTTATGAGTGTTTTAAATATTTTGTTGTTTACTGACTTTTTTTATCATCAACATGAAACAGAGTCAAAAACAAAATGCTGTTCAGTTGCGAAGTTATGCGTTTCGGAAGACATGCTATATAAGCGTAAACAGCACCGAATTTATTTATTCCGGCATGGCTACCCAAAGGATTTCCTACTTCTAAATCATCATAGAATAAAAAAAGAGGGAGAATTATTTCATCAACACATTTACGTGAATATTTTTTTAATATTCCACAAGTTCGCCTGCATAATATTTGTGATAATGTTTGATTTTTTTTAAATTTTGTATATGCTTTATTATTTCATTTAATAATCCGGGTATTTCTAAAAATATCTTTAAAGTCTGGCGTAATAGAACGTGTATTCCGTACATTGTCTCCGGGACATATACCATATCATTTTCAATTGCTTTGCTTCTGAAGGTTTCTCCAATCACGAACATTTCGTAATCTACAAAGCCGTCATTTCGTAATAATGAAAATCGCTGCCATTCTGTTTTTACGCCGTCGAATACCATCTTATATTTATGAAAACATTTTTGTATTTCTGTTTTCAAAAGTGAGTTTGTTACATTTTCTTTGCGTAGTATTTCTAATATCTCATTTTCTAAAGATGGTAAGTAAATACTACGAATAAAGGTACTCACAGAATCTATTACAATTTGAACTATTTGTCTGGGAAGACTGGGATCAGCGTAAAGTTTCAAAAAAAAATGTTATAATATAATTTAATATGTTTGAATCCATATTATCTTCAAATTAGTAAACGCAATAATATAAAAATCTATCTGATAATCGCAATACTAAAGTTTATTAATTTTTACAACAAATTTAGTGACAGACATAATCTGTTAAACGAGGGAACGAATGCAACGCTATATGGCAATGAAAACATCTTTCAATTGCTTGCAGAGGGTTTGTGAATGCGTAATGTTCTTTTTTTAGCACAACAGGATTGTAATATATTGCTCAGTTTGCCACAAAGTACGACGTAGGGGTAATCAGGGATATCATTCAATTGCATCCACTGGTGAAATTCTTCTATTTCGGAGTTTAAATTGCTTGGATCCTGCAGGAAAAATACTTATTAAGATGACTGTTTACGTAATAAGGTACAAAATACTGGGTTATATCGGAGAGTAAGATACCCCCTGGACACTTTTAATTTTTCGTTAAACAAGTTAATGAACAGTGGTATAAATATTAATATAGAAGGGTTGTAATATTGTTAAAACTGTTATCACACCTACAAAATGTACATTTAAAATATTAATATATCGTAAGGGAAATATAAACAGATATAAATAAGGACTAAAATAGGTTATTGAAAGAAAGCGTAAGATAGCTCTGGAAATTGAAAAAAAAATATTTTAATTTTTAATGCTTCACTATAAGAATATATTTTAAAGATAATACTAATAAATTGTATACGTGACAAGGCGAGAATTTAATGAAGATTCTATTATACATTAAATTACAAATTCGTGATAATAGTATATTATGCAACTAGTGAGGCAAAATGACATATAACTACTAAACAGAAAATGAGTTTATAAAATTAACAACTAATTATTGCGAATTATATAGTCAGAGAATGGATTTATATATTCCTGCTAAAAGTAATGAAATGTATTATGTACTTGCATGAATATTTGATGTTAAATTTGATCAAATTTGAATAAGTACCTTCGTCCCGTAGAGAGTGAACATTGAAATTAGATTTTCTATAATAAACTACTGAAAGATAAAAGTTCGTATTTGGTCAATTACGTATTCATGGAATATGTAACATTTTAAATATTGGTCCGGCTAAAAAACCGCCGGAAAGTGTCAGGGGCTATCCGACCCTGCCCTACAGTCACATTGAAAGCCTAATAATCAGTAATCACCTTAACATGCAGTATAAATGACTTAGAAATGGAAGACTTGTTAAATGTTAGTGGTTGATCATTTTTTTTCTTTATTGATTTTGGAACAGTCACGCAGTGTGGAAGCAAAAATAGTGCTAATATGCAATTGTTATTCCCTGCAAGAAACATAATATCAATCAATGCGGTTAAAAATAAAAAGCATATTCACATGTAGACTAATAAAAACATGCTCTTTTGCAAACATCCACAAAATAAATAAAACAAATTATAATGAAGCAATCGATGCGTCATGCCAAATGAAACCACCCATGCTTTGGAGCAAAGTTTCGTAATTGATTCTACTTTGAATAAGATAGGACTATAGTAAGCCGTACAACGGGAAAATATACGTAAGTGGCATTATAAACGTATGCACTTACGTATGTTTTTCCGTTGCAAGGCACAGTTATTGTGAAATATTAACTTGAAAGAAATATTACTTTAAAACATATTATACAGAAAGTTAACAAAAAATTTCAAATCTGGTATTTTCTTAACGCGATATTGCGACTTATAGCTCCGTGAATATTTGCAGCTCCGTTTATTGTATAAACAAAATGTTATTACAGTATATACCTTTATCAATAATATCGTTGTTTTCTTTCATAAATTGTTGAATTTCTTTAATTTTTAAAGTTTTGCAAAATTTTACAACTTTTGTGGCATAGCATGCTCATTTCTCGGTTATTAAACTGGAATAATGTAATTGCAGATCATTCGATGGATTGGACGAAACATGTTTGGAAAAAATTTTCTTAAAATCTGATTCAAGCTATAAAACGAAACAAAGTGACATATAAAAACTATAAAAAGTGAAAAACAGAAAGACAGGCAGATGCAAATATATAAGCACATGCTTATACATATATATAAGTATATACCAAAAGTATCCCCAGTGGAAATTGCAGACATGGAAAGCTTGTCAAGTATTGCTGTAAAAATGATGGTTTTATTTTTTTATCCCTTGTTGGTATCAGCAATTCTTGTCTTTCAGCAAAACTGTCTTCCCACTGCTTGATAATATCTGTGTTGTCATAATCAATAGGATTGACCAAACACTTAAAATTAGTATTTTCCTCTACACATAATATAATAAATAAATATGACAGATATAGGACATTATTTAATTTTATCAAATATGATTTAATGTATACCTTGTTCGAAATCTTCACATTTCACATTTTTTTTTTTTGTTAGTAACCCGGCTTGCCGTAATTGATTCCTTAAAAATCTGTACGCGTTGTATAAACACCCACGGGCACCAACAACAATACTACTATTACTAACCTTCTGACGTGGCACGTAAAATAAGTCTCTTTCCTCTGTTGGAAAAATTTCCAGAAGTTGGTCCGTTATAGAGATAAACGTTTCTGGTTTTATTCTGTAAAAAAAATCAGCAGACACTGAAAAATATGATTGCTATACTTGCTTTAATCCTTCTAACAGCATAAGCATTAGTGTACGTAAATTCTGTAAAACTAGACGTTAAAATCTATAATTGGTTAAATCCATATACGTATAGATTTATTTAACATATATTATAGATATATATTTTTTCATATATTATAGTTTAATACAATAAATCTAGTTTCAATTTCTCTAATAACTTCTGAACTATCTTGTGTTTAAAATTTTTCGCAAAATAAGAAATTAGTCAAGAAATATGAGAAAGAGTATAAAAATTTTGCCACGAGCAATTATATAAATATCATAATTGGAAATAAAATACAGAAGTTATATGACAAAACACATAATTATGCGATAAAATGTCTTAAAAGTAATTGAAAATACGAGAAAAACATAAGTCAATGTGCCGATAAACCCATATTTATGAGCATATTTAAGAAAATGCGTCTTATGAAGAATAATCATTCGTTAACTTAAATTTAATATCATGTGAATCGATACATTTTTAATATTTGTGAAAAAGTATGTTCAAGATTACAGTTGTTATAACAATTACATTTGACAATAAGTACGCATGAATGTTTTTGTAATTCATTGTAATTAATAAACTTCCTTTTTTGTAAACAAATCTGTTTGCAAAGTATTTGCTTGTAAAACTCTAAGCCAAACAATGTTTCATATTTTATATTTCAAAGCGACGAGGCAGTATATAAAAATTGCACTTAATTAGTTAGAATATCCTATAAAAAGTTTTTCGGATGAAGTATTTGTATTGTGTAACAAAATGTCTCGATCTTAGAATATCATTTTTATACGAAAAGATATTCGGAAAAGATTTACAGTATCAAATAACTATACCTACTTGTAGTGAACCTGATCTTTTATGATTTGACGAGTAACTATCATTTCTTTTAATCTGGAGTATATAATCTACCGTACAAAACTACCTTTTTTAAAAAAAAAGGTAAA
Organism: Temnothorax ravouxi; assembly: GCA_030770255.1. Taxonomy (NCBI): domain Eukaryota; kingdom Metazoa; phylum Arthropoda; class Insecta; order Hymenoptera; family Formicidae; genus Temnothorax; species Temnothorax ravouxi. Next base: position 68,237 of record JASTWP010000356.1, on the reverse strand, counting down.
AAAGGCGCCAAGTACACGCATAGTAGTGTATATGTTGTTACCTCGAAAAAAGAGAAAGTGGTAGTATTATACCTCGAAAAAATATAAGTAACAAGTGGTAGACATAATCTTTATATCTCGAAAAATTTCGAAAAAAATCTAAGCAGTAGTATGTTTATGTCCGAAAAATTATAACCCAAGTGATACACATCACAAAATTATGTTACCTTATCAAAAAGAAGAGTCGCGCTTCAAGTGATCTATTACAATTACAAAAAAGAAATGATATTTCTTTAAATTACAGCGCCAATTACAGAGAGAACATATATATTGCCTCAAAAAATAATTGTTGCACTACCTACTTTGAAAAATATTTACATTGTGTCAATTAGAAAAGAATGTATGATAACAATTTTATAAGATTAAAAAATTTTATTTAAATTTCACAAGGGAATACAAGGTATTTAAATACAAAGTTTACATGTGTATTTTTTAGTGGTCACAAAGAATTACAGAGGTAACAGTACAAAATAAAAATATTTTATTAAAATATCCAACGAGGGATGTCTTTTATCGCAAAATATATACGGCTCATAGAGCTTTACAATCTGTACATACTGTTTGTAAGATAAAGATATACTGTTTCTATAAGATGCGTAACACTACAAAATGCATGATATCAGTACAAAATTACCTTTTTCAAAAAGGTAAAAAAAAGGCGCCAAGTACACGCGTAGTTGTTACCTCGAAAAAAAACCAAATGGTAGTATCATTAATTTTAAATTTAAAAATATTTTAATAAAACCCAAATGGTACGTAATATATCTTTGTACATCGAAAAAACTCAAAAGTGGGTAGGTAGTATCTTTATTTTCACAAAATTATATTACCTAACTTAACTCAAGTGACATGTATTTCAATAAAAAAGATGTGAAATCTTTATTTTCTTCTTCACAAAATTATATTACCTAACTTAACTCAAGTGACATGTATTTCAAAAAAAGATGTGAAATCTTTAAATTAAATTGCGCCAATTGTTAAAAAAATATGTATATTGCTTTGAAAGATAATTGTTATGCAACTATACTTTAAAGAAATAAAACCCAAGTGGTATCTTCGTATTTCTATTCAAGGGTCTTCCTATTCTAAACCAAGTGATAATAGCTTCTTAATTCTCTTTAACAAATTTTTAATATTACAAAGAATCATTTTAATTACAAAAAATTAAAGAAGTAACGGTACAAAATAAAAATATTTAAAACAAAATAAATAAATTTTTCTTGTAAAAAAACTTGGCGCTGCTAGACTTTGAAATTTAAACATTAAAATTTAAACATTAGTACTGAGATTTTTAATTGAATAAAAAATAATAAACATAATTTAGGGAAGAATGCGACAGGAGTAAAAATGCAGCGCCAAGTTTTTTTACAAGAAAAATTTATTTATTTTGTTTTAAATACTTTTATTTTGTACCGTTATTTCTTTAATTTTTGCTTCCTCATAGAGGAAGCTTTGTTTTCGTAAATTCGTATATGAACCTTTGATTGCGTATAAAGTTGGTTCTAATCAACCAAATTTAAAAGAATTATATATAAAATAGGGGTAGAAGAAACCAAAGAAAAGATTGTTTATTGAGTTTTTAATGTCAATATGTTCAGAATGTTTTAAAACGTCGAAATATTGCATTAAAAAAAATGTCGGTATGTGTGTATGTCTGTGCCAAATTTACAGAAATTTCTATAACTCCAAAACTGATCAACCAAATCTTAACGAATTATATATGAAATAGGGGTAGAAAAGACTGAAGAATATAATAGAATTAATAAAAATTGTTAATAATAAAGGGGTTACCGATTTCTGTTAAAAAAAAATAACTAAGTTTACCGAAATTTCTATAACTCCAGAACTAATTAATCAAATCTTAACGAATTATATATGAAATAGGGGTAGAAAAGACTGAAGAATATAATAGAATTAATAAATTTTGTTAATAATAAAGGGGTTACCGATTTCTGTTAAAAAAACAGCCAAACTTACTAAAATTTCGATAACTTAAGAATTGATTAACCAAATTTTAAAGAATTATATATAAAATAGGGGTAAAAAAACTGAAGAATATAATAGAATTAATAAAAATTGTTAATAATAAAGGAGTTACCGATTTCTATCTAAAAGAATCTACAAGATGGTCCTAATTTCCACAATTTTTTTTAGATATCGAGGTTAATTTTTTTTATGGATAGATCGCAAGTATTATTAAAGGTAGGTTGGTGTTGAATTTGGCAATGATCGGTGAAGGGGAGAGAGAGAGAGAGAGAGAGAGAGAGAGAGAGAGAGAGAGAGAGAGAGAGAGAGAGAGAGAGAGAGAGAGAGAGAGAGAGAGAGAGAGAGAGAGAGAGAGAGAGAGAGAGAGAGAGAGAGAGAGAGAGAGAGAGAGAGAGAGAGAGAGAGAGAGAGAGAGAGAGAGAGAGAGAGAGAGAGAGAGAGAGAGAGAGAGATTATTTGTGTGTTTTACTACATTTGTCCTCCGGGGCGAAGCCCGGGTAACCAGCTAGTCTTATATATAGAACGTATCATTAAAGGAAGGTTGTTTTAAATTTCGCGAAAATTGGTGAAAGATAGGTTGGTGTTGAATTTGGTAATGATCGGTGAAGGGGTTACCGATTTTTACCTAAAAAGTGTACAAGTTATATATGTAATCTATATATATAGAATGTATCATTAAAGGAAAGTTGTTTTGAATTTCACGAAGATTGGTGAGAGTTACCGATTTCTGCTTAAAAAAAATTTTTTTTCTACCCCTATTTTATATATAATTTTTTAAGATTTGGTTGATTAAACCCAGCTTTATACGCGATCAAAGGCATATATAATTCTTTTAAATTCGGTTGATTAAACTTAGCTTTGTATGCGATCAAAATTATGGACCTTTGATCGCATACAAAGCTAAGTTTAATACAAAAGACCGAATTAAAAATTGTTTTTTGAGTTTTCGTTGCCAATGTGTTGTTTTAAAGGGTACAAAAAAATGTATATGTGCCAAAACCGAAATTATTATAACTCCAAAACTAATCAACCAAATCTTAAAAAATTATATATGAAATAGGGGTAGAAAAGACTGAAAAATATAATAAAATTAGAAATAGATCAATATCTCCAAATTTGCGGAAGTTAGAGCAACCACGGACATTTCTAAAAAAATTCAAAATTTTTTTTAATTACTTCGTCACAATTTTTAAGTATGCAAATTATTTTTAGTCGTGCAAGTAGAAACCTGCACATTATAGTTTTTAAGTGTGCAAGTAGAAACCTACACATTGCTTCTTTCTAGTATTTAAGTGTGCAAGTAGAAACCTTCGCTCACAAAGCTCCTCTATGAGGAAATATATAATAAAATTAATAACGATTTTATAAATCTTAGGTATATGTTAATAATACGACATGATCTTTTTAATCATGAAACTTACAAACTAACGGAAAAAGATTTGTATCCTAAATGCTAATAATTTTTCTAGTGTAACAATAATAATACTGAAAATATATGGATAGAAATATATATAATAAATAATAACATAATTAATGATATACAAGAGCTTTTGTCGCGCATATCGATTTTCAATAATGGATAGATATTGTAACAAATACGTTTTACGTTCATTCAAAAACAAATTATGTGTACACATAATAAAAATTGTATGAATTAAAATTATGTGTATGCACATAATAAAAATGCGGAATTATTTTTATGTCAGACATAATTTTAATGCATCCTATTTTTATTATGTCAAGACTTAATTTTAATTCATCCAATTTTTATTATGTCTAAACATAATTTTAATTTGTCCAGTTTTTATTAAGTCTAGACATAATTTTATTTCAACGAATTTCTATTATGTTATGACATAATTTTAGTTTTGCCGCTAGGGAATTTTTAAGTCGATTCTTATGAATTAAGCTTGAATTCGATGTCTAGGTATCCAAGGTTGCCGATAACGGGTTACAAATAGTGCGCTCTATAGTTTTCGGTGTCCAGGTGTAATAATACGTTGAATTTGATGTCTAGGTGTCCCACGTTGCCGATGACGAGATCCACATAGTGCGCTCCGTAGTTTTCGGTGTCTACGTGTATTAATACCTCAAATTTACCTGGGACACCTTAACATCGCATTCAACGTACGATTACACCCGGACACCGAAAACTATGAAGCGCACTATCTGGATCCCATCATCGGCAACCTGGGACACGTGGACATCGAATTCAAAGTATTAATACACGTAAACACCGCAAACTACGGAGCGCACTATGTGGACCTCGTCATCGGCAACCTGGAACACCTAGACATTGAATTCAACGTATTATTACACCTGGACACCGAAAACTATGAAGCGCATTATCTAAATCCCGTCATCGGCAACCTGGGACACGTAGACATCGAATTCAAGGTATTAATACACGTAGACACCAAAACCTACGGAGCGCACTATGTAGACTTCGTCATCGGCAACCTGGAACACGTAGACATCGAATTCAACGTATTATTACACCTGGACACCGAAAATTACGAAGCGCACTATGTGGACTTTGTCATCAGCAACCTGGGACACCTAGAAATCGAATTCAATGTATTAATACACGTAGACACCGATAACTACGGAGCTCACTATCTAGACATCGTCATCGGCAACCTGGGACACCTAGACATCGCATTCAACGTACGATTACACCTGGACACCGAAAACTATGAAGCGCACCATCTGGATCCCGTCATCGGCAACCTGGGACACGTGGACATCGAATTCAAGGTATTAATACACATAGACACCGAAAACTACGGAGCGCACTATGTGGACTTCGTCATCGGCAACCTGGAACACGTAGACATCGAATTCAACGTATTATTACACCTGGACACCGAAAACTATGAAGCGCACTATCTGTATCTCGTCATCGACAACCTGGGATACCTAAACATCGAATTCAAGCTTGATTCATAAGAATCAATATATATTATATATATACTTAAATTTAGCTAAATAAAAATCTTCCTTCTGACCGATAAGTCTATCGACCTTTAATAATTTACCTACTAGATCGTTCGAAATACGCGCGCGATATCGAAACTGGCGATACCTGCGCCGCCAGTGTCGAAAAAGTGAAAGGGACATTTTCTCTGATCACGTGATATATATTGTATATATAATGATGAGTAGACGACGTATCTTAATAAAAAAATTTTCACATTTGGACTTTGCGTCGCAATATCTCCGCTCGTAGGGCACGTAGCGGAAAATTATATAGGAGATACCCCCCTTATTTTTACCCCAACTATCGATCAAGCCTACTTAGAACTTGATCCGTTCACTCGTTATCGAGATCTCAACATCTCGGGTACTCGCAACCCGTCGCGTCGCGTAAAAGAGACACGGTCGGTCTCGCTCCGCGTATACTTGGCGCGAGACACTACCGTGTCTCTTGATTTCTTTAGTTAATTTATAACGGACTTCCGGTTCCGGCGCGTAGCTAGCAACAGGTGCACAGGTGACGGAGAGAGAGAGCGAGGCAGAAATAAGTGTTGGAGAGAGCTAAGGAAGTCAAGAGCGGCGGAGCAGGAAGGAGTGGAGGTGCGAGAAGGCGGAGGAGAAGGAGTTGAGAAGGAGTGGAGGCAGTTGAGAAGGAGTGAAGGAAAAGAGGTAAGGAAAGTGACAGGCGAGAGGTGACCGCGCGGCATAGACTAGAGAGAGTGTAGAGGGGAGATAGATAGGAGGGCAGCGCCGCGAGCGCCGACGGCATAGGCTAGTTCGAATATAGAGAGGGTAGTCACTAAAGTATTTAAAGTAGGATAGTAAAGTAGGACAGATAACGAATAGGAGGGAAAGGCAAAATAAAAGCTGCAGATGGAGATAGAGAAGGAGACAAAAATAGAAAGTGAACAGCAGGGAAATAAGGAAAAAAGGAGGGAAGGAGAAGGGGAGAAGAAAGCAAGAGGCAGGCCGACAAAGGCGGAGGAGCTGAGTAAACAAAAAGGAAGAGCGGGCAGCCTAGGATCGGTAAAAGACTTCATACAGAAAAGAAAGAAAGAAGAGTTAGAAGAGGAAGCAAAGAGAGCAACAGAGGTAGAACTTCTTGAAAGATTTAACAAGGAAAGAAGGGTTACCAGATCACCACCAGCAAAGGTCAGAAAAGAAGAAAGGGCTGAAGGAAACATGGAGACAGATGATCTGTTAAAAGAGATAATAAGGAGAATGGAGGAACAAGAGAATGAAAGAAAAAAAGGCAAAGAAGAGATAAAAAATGAAATTAAGGGAGTAATGGAGGAATTGAAGAAGAGAGAGGAAATATGGGAGAGGCAGAGAAAAGCGCTAGAAGAAAAGGTAAAGATGATGCAGGAGAAAATAGAAAAGCTAGAGAGGAGGGGTGCAGAGGAAAATGGAGATAATGAGTTGGTAAGGAAAATGAGGGAGATGGAAAGAAGCATGGAGATGATGGAAAGAAGGAGGAGGAAAAACAACATAATAGTGAAGGAGGAGAAAGTAGGAAACGACAAGGAGAGGAAAGAGAAATTTGAAAAGTTGATGGAAGAGCTAAACGGCACAAAAAGATCGTAGAAGAAATACAAGAATTAGGAAATGGAGAGAATAAAATGAGATTGTTGAAATGCAAAAGCTGGGAAGCAAAACGAGAAATTATGAGGAAAAAGAAGGAGTTAGGAAAAAAATATGGAAGCTTTCTGGATGACGACCTCACCAAAGAAGAAAGACAGATACAAGCAGAGATAAGAAAGATAGCAAGGGAGAGGAGAGAGAGGGAAAAAAGAGTTGCAGTTGGCTATAACAAGATATGGGAGGATAACAGAGAATGGAGATGGAACGAATATAAAGGCAGACTAGAGGAGAGGGAGGACTTTCGGAAGTCATAAAAAAGAGAAAGGGGACAGGGAGCGCGGGGAGGAAAAGGAGAGTGCAGGGAAGGGAAGAGAGAGTGCCGCAGAAGACAACAGAGAGAAGGACGAAGATATGGAGGAAGAAGAGAGGGAAGAGGGGAGAAGGGAGGAGACCAAGATAGTGTTCTGGAACGTGGCGGGTATAACAAACAAAGATAGGGACTTCTGGGATGGGATAAGGGAGTGGGATGTGATGATAATGATGGAGACATGGATGGATGAGAAAGGATGGGAGAAGACAAAAGAAAAGCTACCAAAAGAATTTAGATGAAAAGTACAGACAGCGAATAGAAGGAATAAGAAAGGCAGAGCATGTGGAGGCATGTTAGTAGGAGTAAGAAGAGAGTTGGAAGAGATAAAAGAGGGAAGAAGGAGGGAGGAGGAAGAAAATAGAATAGAAGTTAAGATAAGAATAGGAGAGGAAATATGGAGATTAATAGAAATATATATAAACAAAGACATGAATAAGAAGTTAGAAGGTTTGAAGAATTGCACAGAGGAGGGAGAAATAGGAGTTAGAACAATAATAGGTGGTGACTTTAATGCGAGAACGGGAGAGGGGGGGATGGACGGAGGAAACTGAGAGAAACGGAAATGAAAGAGGGAGAAAATCAAAAGACAAGAAGGTGAACAAGGACGGCAGGACAATACTAGAATTTATCGAGGAAAGAGGACTGATAATCTTAAATGGTGGTATGAAGGGAGATGAAGAAGGAGAATACACATACACAGGAGGGAAAGGTGAAACGGTCATAGACTATGTTATATGTGATGAGGATAGCAGAGGAAAAATAGAAAGATTAGAAATAGGAGAAAGGATAGAATCAAACCATCATCTTTTAATACTGGGAATAAGAGGCGGCGCAGGTAGAACGCGGAAAAAGAAAGAGGCGGAAAGGATAAGAAGAAGAGGAATATGGAACGAAGAAGGAAGAAAACAATTTGTTGAGAGACTAGGAAAGATAGGAGGAAACAAAGAATTGCAGGAGGACATAGAGGAGGGTGAGTCGAAGATAAGGAGAGTATTAGAGAAGAATGAAAAGGAGGAGGGTAGAGGAGATAGGAAAAACAGAAGAGGATGGTGGGATGAAGAATGCAAGGAAGAAAAGAAAAAAGTTAGGAGAGAGCTAAGAAAATGGAGAAAAGGAAAAGGAAAGGTGGAAAGATATAGGGAAGGGAGGAGGAAGTATAGAGAAGTATGTGAAAGAAAGAAAAAGGAAGAGAAAGAAAGGATGATTAGAGAGATAGGAGAGGCAAGATCGGAGATTAAAGTATGGGAACTGATAGGAAGAGTAAGGAAAAGAAGGAAAAGGATAAACGAAGACATAGGGATGGAGGAGTGGAAAAGATACTTCATGGAGCTAATGGGAGGCGTGGAGAACAGAGTCGTGAAAGGAGAAGGAGGGAGAGACAGACAAGACGAGGAAGAGATAGAGCTGGAAGAGGCAAGAAGCGTGATAAAGAAACTAAAAACAGGGAAGGCAATTGGCAAAGATGGAATTCCGAACGAGGCATGGAAATTTGGAGGAGAAGAGATGATGAGATGGGTGTGGGAAGTATGTAAACGGGTTTGGAGGGGTGAAGGCTGGCCGGAACATTGGAAGGAGGGTGAGATAATACCAATAGTGAAGAAAGGAGAAGGAAAAGAGGTAAAGGATTATAGAGGGATAACAATCATGGCCTCGATGTATAAGATATACACGGCGGTGTTAGCCGAAAGGATAAGAAAAGAAGTTGAAATGAAGAACTTGATGCCCGATAACCAAGCAGGATTTAGAAAAGGAATGGGGACGATGGACCAGATATTTGCGTTGAACTATCTGATAAACAGACAGATAGGAAAGGAGAAAGGGAAGATGACAGCGCTATTTATAGATCTCAAGCATTTGATTCAGTAGACAAGGAAGTTCTAATCAAGGCAATGAAGGAGAGAGGGGTAAGGAAAGGACTGATAGACAGGGTAGAGGAAGTGCTGAGGGAAACAAAAAGCAGTGTGAGAAGGGGAAAAGAAAAAGGAGATTCATTCTGGATGGCGAAGGGATTAAGACAGGGATGCCCGTTAAGTCCTATACTGTTTAACTTGCTAATTGCGGACATAGAGGAGCACATGAAAAAGGGCGGATGGGGGGCGTGAGATTAAAAGGGGAAAAGATATACACCCTAATGTACGCAGATGACATAGCGTTAATAGCGGAGGAAGAGCAAGATATGAGAGCCATGATAAGCAGACTTGAGGGATACTTAGATAGGAAGGGTCTGACGCTGAGTATAGAGAAGACAAAGATAATGAGATATAGAAAAGGAGGAGGAAGAAAAAAGAAATATGATTGGAGATGGAAGGGAAAGAAATTAGAAGAGGTCAAAGAATTCAAATATTTGGGGTATACATTGAGAACGAATGGAGGACAAGAGGCACACATTAGAGAGAGAAGAAGGAAGGCAGCAAAGGTAATGAGAGAGGTGTGGGGGATAGGGAAAAGGATGTGGAAAAAGGACTGCAAGAAAAGGATATGGCTATATGACACACTGATATGGACGGTGATGGGATACGGGGCGGAAGTATGGGGATGGAAGGAGAGGAGGGAGGTGGAAGGGATTCACGATAGATACCTCAGATGGACTCTTGGACTAAATTGGAGGACCCCAGGATACATGGTAAGAGATGAACTAGAAAGGGAAAAAATGAGAGCCAGAGCAAGCAGGAGAGCTTGGAAATTCGAAAGAAAATTAGAAAAAGGTAGAGGAGGAGAAATAGCGAAGAAATGCCTGGAAGAAATGAAGGATAGATGGAAGAAGGGCAGGATAACAGGCAGCTGGGAGCAGGAGAGAAAGGATTACTTGGAAGGTATCGGGATAGAAAGTGGAGGGGAGGATGAGCTGACGGAGGAGGTTTTAGAACATAAGGAGAAATCGAAGCAAAGACAAGAAGGAATGGAAAAGATCAGGGAATCGAGATACAACAGATGGTATAAGCTTATAAGGAAGGATGGGATTCCGAATTATTTAAAGAAGGGATGGGAGGAAGCAAGATGGAGCAGAATTGCAAGGTTCAGGCTTGGCAACGAGGTCAGAGAGGGCCTATATTGGGGGGACGAAGAAGACAAAGAATGCAGGATATGTGAGATGAAGGAGGAGACGTGGAAATATGTCTGGGAGGAGTGTGTGAGATGGGAGGATTGGGGGGGTGAGAGCTGGCAGGACGTGGTAGGGAGGATATTAGGAGAGGAGGGGGAAGGGGAAAAATGGATGAAGGCAATAGAGAAGATGAGGAGGAAAGGAGAAAGGAGAAGGGGTTGTGTAGTAGACGGCTAAGAGGAAGAGAGAATTAAGAGATATATTTTAGGAAAGTTTGTTGGCAGGAGGTGAAAAGGCGCAGTAGCGGAGAAGTGGACAGAGGAGGGACGAAAGAAGGAAATAAGGAAAGAGATTCGACGGCGGAGGAGTGAGACAAAGGAAAGGGAGAAGGAGAGAAAGCGGCAAAAGAAGAAGAAAGAAGAAGATGGAGTTCAGAGGGAGGATAGAGAAAGAAACGATGGAAAAGTTGATTAAGGAACAGGTAAGAGAGGTAATGAAAGAATCAAAGGAAGAGGCAAGAAGACGAGAAGGGGAGGAAAAGAGACAGAGAGAGGAAATAGAGAGTTTGAAAAGGAAGGTGCGCAGATTGGAGCAAGGCGCACTGAAAAGGAAGAGAGATGATAGTGAGGAAAGTAGGGAAAGACAGGATAGAAGAGAATGGTGGCTGTACGACGGTGAAAGGCGTGACGACGACAGAAGGAAGAAGAATGTTATAATAAGGATAGAGAAAGAAAGATGGGCCAGAAAAGGAACGAGCCTGGAGAAAGTGAAGGAGCTGTTTGTAAAAAGCCTGAAAACAAGAGTAGAGGTGAAAGAAGCGAATGTTATAGGACAAAGAGGAGATTGGGTGACTGTCCTAGTGAGGTTGGGGAGCGAAGAGGATAAATGGAGCGTTCTAGAGGCGAGAAGAAGGGGAGGAGACAGACTGAGCTTCAAAATGGACGAGGACAAGTCAATGGAGAGGAGAGTAAGAGAAAGAAATAAGAAAATAAGAAGAAAGGAAAGGAGAGAGGAAGAGGACGGGAGGCCACTTAGGACAACAGATGAAGAGATGGCAGACAAGTTGGAGGAGAGCCTATTGATGGAGACAGACGAGGATGAGGAAGATAAGATGGGAGAAAAAGCTAAAGCAGAATAAGTAGGATGGACGGTGACAAGTAAGAGGATTCTATAAAAGAGACCAAAAAATCGAAGGAAGCCGAAGAATGAAAGGAAGCCGAAAATAAAGGAAGCTGAAGAATCGATGGGAGTAAATCGAAGCAAACCGAAGAATTGAAGAAGGCCGAAAAATCAGAGAATCCTACGGAGTATATTAAATCAATTTATTGTAAAGGTTTGGGTACGTTCCTGAAAAACGCCCTTTGAGGCCCTTTTGGGGTAATAAAGTATCCATTACATACATAGTTAAGGACCCCGCACAAAATCTTAAGGATTTTGGACCTCACTGAAAATTTTTGAAACTTTGATATGTTACAGGTTATGACCTCCTGATCAAAAGTCCTCATGGGTGCAAGACTCAAAAATGGATAAATTTTGAGATATAGAGGTTAGAAAGTTATCAACTGCCTCTACGAGCGCCACTCGGCGCGCGTATTTTTATGACTGTATTCGTGTGTGTTTATGTGTGTGCGTGCGCGCGCGCGCGTGTGTGTGTGTGTGTGTGCATCTTAGTAACCACAATAAATAAAAATGACTAACGTTGATCGTTGTTGATCAAGTGATTCCCAGATTGGTTGGCGAACTTTCACATTGGGAGTACTGATTGTTTTCTTGATTTTTGCCTCAGTTTAAAAATGGTTTATCTATGTATGTACTTGAACGTGAAAATATATTTTCAAGCAGTATCTTTTACTACGTTGAAGATTTCTAATGGCCAGTCTACAATGAGTCGTTAGTCGTTAATCAAATGTCGGAAGAAATAGTTATAAGCGTATCATAAGGCAACCGGAGGCCTGTAATCGGTGATCGTAAGAGATGGCATTTGGCCAATCGCTTATGATTGCCGATTACAGACTTCTGATCGCCTTATGACACGTTTATGACTTTTTCCGACTCTCTTCCGACATCTGACTAACGACTAACGACTCATTGTAGACTGGCCATTAGAAATCTTCAACGTAGTAAAAGATACTGCTTGAAAATATATTTTCACGTTCAAGTACATAGATAAACCATTTTTAAACTGAAGCAAAAATCAAAAAAACAATCAGTTATCCCAATGTGATGGTTCGCCAACCAATCTGAGAATCACTTGATCAACAACGATCAACGTTAGTCATATTTATCGTGGTTAACTAACTAAGATGCGCACGCACGCACACACGCATACACGCGCACACACACACACGCGCTCGCGCGCGCACACACACACCACGCGCGCACACACACACACACAAACATAAACACACACGAATACAGTCATAAAAATACGCGCGCCGAGTGGCGCTCGTAGAGGCAGTTGATAACCTTCTAACTTCTATATCTCAAAATCTATCCATTTTTGTGTTTTGCACCCATGAGGACTTTTGATCAGGAGGTCATAACCTGTAACATATCAAAGTTTCAGAAATTTTCAGTGAGATCCAAAATCCTTATGATTTTGTGCGGGGTCCTTTATAACGGCCGAGAATTATTCTACCTTGTAGATTCTGATTATTATTTAAAAAATGAAACAATTCATTTTCTTTATACAAAATGTCATCTGGAAGAAATAAAATAGTTACCCTACATTCATGTTTATAACAATGCTTTAAAAATTGTAAATAAAAGTATAAGAAAAGTTTAATGTATATAGTTCATTATCATTCATATGAATCCAATATGTATGTATGTATATATATATTACCTCGAAAAAAGAGAAAGTGGTAGTATTATACTTCGAAAAAATATAAGTAACAAGTGGTAGACATAATCTTTATATCTCGAAAAAATCTAAGCAGTAGTATCTTTATTTCCGAAAAATTATAACCCAAGTGATACACATCACAAAATTATGTTACCTTATCAAAAAGAAGAGTCGCGCTTCAAGTGATCTATTACAATTACAAAAAAGAAATGATATCTCTTTAAATTACAGCGCCAATTACAGAGAGAACATATATATTGCCTCAAAAAATAATTGTTGCACTAATTTGAAAAATCTTTACATTGTGTCAATTAGAAAAGAATGTATGATAACAATTTTATAAGATTAAAAAATTTTATTTAAATTTCACAAGGAAATACAAGATATTTAAATACAAAGTTTACATGTGTATTTTTTAATGCGGTCACAAAGAATTACAGAGGTAACAGTACAAAATAAAAATATTTTATTAAAATATTTAATCCAACGAGGAAATACAATTTGTATTTAAATACAAAGTTTATATATGTATTTTTCAATAAAATAAAAAATTTAATCACAAAGAATTACAGAGGTAACAGTACAAAATAAAAATATTTTATTGAAATACATAAATTTTTCTTGTAAAAATACTTGGCGCTGCTAGACCTCGAAATTTTAAATAAATAAATAAATAAACTTATCCTATACTTAATTATAAGCCGCATTATTCGCCGTTGTCACGCACACCCATATCACTCGCTCGCACATACACACCACGCTGATAATCATTTTGTTACTCTCATCGCATTCTTCTCTGAATTATTTTTATTTATTGTTGTCCTTATTTATTTAAAATTTTGAGGTCTAGCAGCGCCAAGTATTTTTACAAGAAAAATTTATGTATTTTAATAAAATATTTTTATTTTGTACTGTTACCTCTGTAATTCTTTGTGATCAAATCTTTTATTCTATTAAAAAATACATATATAAACTTTGTATTTAAATACAAATTGTATTTCCTCGTTGGATTAAATATTTTAATAAAATATTTTTATTTTGCACTGTTACCTCTGTAATTCTTTGTGACCGCACTAAAAAATATACATGTAAACTTTGTATTTAAATATCTTGTATTCCCTTGTAAAATTTAAATAAAATTTTTTAATCTTATAAAATTGTTATCATACATTCTTTTCTAATTGACACAATGTAAAGATTTTTCAAAGTAGTGCAACAATTATTTTTTGAGGCAATATATATGTTCTTTCTGTAATTGGCGCTGTAATTTAAAGAGATATCATTTCTTTTTTGTAATTGTAATAGATCACTTGAAGCGCGACTCTTGTTTTTGATAAGGTAACATAATTTTGTGATGTGTATCACTTGGGTTATAATTTTTCGGAAATAAAGATACTACTGCTTAGTTTTTTCGAGATATAAAGATTATGTCTACCACTTGTTACTTATATTTTTTCGAGGTATAATACTACCACTTTCTCTTTTTTCGAGGTAACAACATATACACTACTATGCGTGTACTTGGCGCCTTTTTTACCTTTTGTTTAAGAAAGGTAATTTTGTACGGATATCACGCCTTTTTGTAGTGTGTTACGCATCTTAATCTTATAAACAATATATCTTATAATCTTATAAACAGTATATACAAGGTATGAAGCTGAACGTGTTACGGACTATTATTTCTAAAGAAAACAACAATTTAATATTTTGCTTAGTTTTTTAAAAATAATAATCTGTAACCCTTTTAGTTGTACACCTTGTATATATTTTTCAATTTCAACATAAAACAATCGCAATATAGCATGATTAATGTTAATGTTAATAAGTCGTTAACTGTAAAATTTTTTATTTATTTTTATTCGCGTGTCTTACTGAATGTTGTTCGCAATTGTATATGTATTGATATCTACAGGTATCGATGTTTTTGATAATTACAGATGGACACCTGTAACACGTGTCTGAAACTTACCTGATGTGTTTATTCTTTTATTTCCTTCAACTAATCGCAAAATAATTCTATTTGATAAAAACAATTCTGTCAAATTTCTCATACATAACGCATCGTTTATAATTTTCTATTAAATATAAATATTAAATAGTACGATATATATATTCGTACTCACATCCTTGAAAATTATTTCGGGAATTCAAGCGAATGTCACAACTAGATAAAATTATCTTTTATATTTTGACAGTTGAGTAGGAACATATTTGAGTTGGCGAAAAATGAATCTCTGAAACCGCACGTGTGTGTAAATAATTCAGTAAAAAATATATAATCTTTATTTCAAAATACATTTGCACACTACGTACCAAAAATATATAATATGATAACGTAGTTTTTGCTATTCAATTGATTGAATTTTAGAAAAAAAAAGATTTAAAAGTATATAACTATGTCAGTCTATAAAGAGACATAGACTACGTTTACATGGCACTGTTGATCGGGTTTTATAACATCGGTAGTACTTAGGCCAGTCAATCACAACTATTCCATTCTTCTGAAGAATGATTACGATTGGTTTTCCTGACAACTACCGATGTTATAAAACCCGATTAACGGTGTCATGTAAACGTAGTGCAAATTGAATCATATATATTTAATTGCCTGCTCATTAAATATAAAGTGCAAACACATAAAAATTGTATATTTTTCTATACTTAAATGCAATAGGAAAAAATAATTAAACAAGTATCCTTGCATAGAAATATTATGCATAATTTTTACAAAACATATTTAAGATTCGCGCAATTGAGATATATAATAAAATTAATAACGATTCTATAAATCTTAGGTATATGTTAATAATACGACATGATTTTTTTAATCATAAAACTTACAAACTAACGGAAAAAGATTCGTACCTTAAATGCTAATAATTTTTTTAATGTAACAATAATAATACTGAAAATATATGGATAAAAATATATATAATAAATAATAACATAATTAATGATATACAAGAGCTTTTGTCGCGCATATCGATTTTCAATAATGGATAGATATTGTAACAAATACGTTTTACGTTCATTCAAAAACAAATTATGTGTACACATAATAAAAATTGTATGAATTAAAATTATGTGTATACACATAATAAAATGCGGAATTATTTTTATGTCAGACATAATTTTAATGCATCCAATTTTTATTATGTTAAGACATAATTTTAATTCAGTCCAGTTTTTATTATGTCTAAACATAGTTTTAATTCAACGAATTTTTATTATGTCATGACATAATTTTAGTTCTGCCGCTAGGGAATTTTTAAGTCGATTCTTATGAATTAAGCTTGAATTTGATGTCTAGGTTTCCCAGGTTGCCGATAACGGGTTACAAATAGTGCGCTCCATAGTTTTCGGTGTCCAGGTGTAATAATACGTTGAATTCGATGTCTAGGTGTCCCACGTTGCCAATGACGAGATCCACATATTGCGCTCCGTAGTTTTCGGTGTCTACGTGTATTAATACCTCAAATTCAATATCTACGTGTCCTACATTCGGATTTAAAGTTATTAATACACCTAGTCACCAAAAACTACGAAGCGCACTATGTGGACCTCGTCATCGGCAACCTGGAACACGTAGACATTGAATTCGAGGTATTATTACACCTAGACACCAAAAACTACGGAGCGCGTTATCTGGACCTCGTCATCAGCAACCTGGGACACCTAGACATCAATTTCAAGGTATTAATACACGTAGACACCGAAAACTACGGAGCGCACTATGCGGATTCCGTCATCGGCAACCTTTTTTTTTTTTTTTTTTTTTTTGTAGGGAAATGCGTTACGCATCCCCCTCGCCTCCGGGGTGAAGACGAGGGGGTATGTGGGACTCTCCCGGCGGCACGTCAGTTCGCGTCGCCGGGCCTACCCACTAAAACCCCACCGGTACCCTTCTCTGCGCTGATTGGGGGATGCCCGGGAACTAGTTAATATTACATCCGGGCACCCCCCAGCGCCGGGCCCTAACTGGGCCGGCCACCTCGGGCTTGTGGCCCTGGTTTGTTAGCCCTGTGATCGTTGGCGGCGAGGTAGGGGTACCGCTGTCTCGCCGCCCCTCCCGATGTTATGGGAGGCTGGCTCGACACTCCGGATTCCCCGCCGAAGTGCCGAGCCTCCCGTCCTCCGGGCAATTAGCACCCGGAGGCTCCTCTCGAGTCGCCTAGACGACTCAGTCCGCAGCGATTAATTCCCGCCGCGGACGGTGACAGGTGTCACCGTAGATCTGATCGGAGGAGGATTCATTGAGGGGGAAGGCGCTCTCCCCTCCGAATCCTCTCCGCATTCTCCTTCTTAGACATAACGCTTCCACAAAATGTGGAAAACGCATGCCACTTATCATCGTCCCCGACTATTGCCGCCACAATAGCCGGGAGGGAGAGGTCCTGTCCAACCTCCCCCCGAAGGACACGGCGCTGCTCAGCCCATGCTGGGCAGAATTCAAGCGTATGCTGCGCCGTGTCCTCCCTCTCGTCGCAGTGGTGACATTTAGTGGTAGCCTCTTTCCCAATTTTGTGCAGGTACCTTCCGAAACATCCGTGTCCGGTCAGTACCTGCACCATATGGAATGTGACTCCGCGTCTCCGCCCATCCAGCCATTCCGCTAGATGGGGCCGGATGGCATCCACGGTCCTTTGTCCGAATTCGCAGTGGGCGAGAGACTCCGCCCACCTACGGACAAGGACCGTCTTTTCCTGGGCCCTAACCTGCTGGCGCGCCCTGTCCAACACGCGGCCTCCGAAGAGTGGCAGCTCCTTCACGCGCCGATAAACCTCGGCGTGCTGCTGAGCCGCCAACTCAAGCGGTGGGAGGCCGGACAGGACGCATGCTGCCGCATGGGAGACCGTGCGATAGGCACGTGACACTCGTTGCGCGATCTGTCGCTGCGCCTGGCGCAGTTTCGTCCGGAGAACGCGCGACTTTCCGACTGCGGCAGCCCACACCGGGGCGCCGTAGAGCGTCACGGCCTGCACGGTCGCGGCATACAGGCGGCGAGCACTCCCGCTCGCTCCGCCAATGTTGGGCATTAGCCGGGCCAAGGCGTTGGCCGCGGCCTTGGCCCTCGGAACTACGCGAGCGAAGTGCTCGCCGAAGGCCCAGCTGCCATCCAGCTGGAGGCCCAGCACCCTCATGCTGGCCCCCACGGGGACGCGGACCCCTTCGACCTCTATATGGGCCCTCGGTGGCTTCCCCTTTTCCTTGCCGTGGAAAAAGACGGCTTCCGTCTTTTGGGGAGCCACCTTAAGGCCCAAACTTCTCATTTTGGCTACCACTGCCGCCACTGCAACTTTTGCCTTCGCAAGGCACTCACCCCAAGTGTCGCCCTCGACTCCCAGGAACGTGTCATCAGCGAACGCGTTTAACCAGCATCCTGGGAGGAGGGCGACCCGGAGAAGGGCATCATAGCCCAGGTTCCACAGGAGTGGCCCAAGCACGGACCCCTGTGGAACCCCCCGCACGACCAATCGGACCATTATATTCCCGTCCTGATCGGTATAGACCAAGCCGCGGTCCCGGAGGTAATCGAATATGACCTCGATTAAATAAGGAGGGACGTTATGCTCAATTAACGCCCTCCTTATTACAGGCCACGGCAGGGAGTTGAAGGCGTTGGCTATGTCAAAACCAACGCCCAACAACACCCCGCCGGCCCCCGTCACGGCCTCCGAGCGGGCTTTGATTCGTTGGACAGCGTCAACTGTAGAGCGCCCCACTCGGAAGCCGTATTGGTCCTGACTTATGTCAGGACCCCTCCGGGACAAATGTTGGACGATTCGGTCGGCAACTATTCGCTCAAAGAGCTTGCCGACCTCGTCCAGCAGGCAAATTGGTCTATACCCGGACGGGAGGTCCGCGGGCTTCCCCGGTTTGGGAATGAGTACCAGTTTTGCCATCTTCCAGACGCGGGGGAACCGGCCCTGGCGTAGGCAGTTTGTGTACAGCTCACACAAATGCCCTGCCAGTTCCCCCATGGCCAAGGACCAAACTTTGCCCGGGATCCCGTCGGGACCCGGTGCCTTGCCGGCCTTCAGCCGTTTAGCGGCGTGGCGCACCTCGTCCATGGTGACCCTGAGCTCGTCGTCCCAGTCCTCCTGTGGTATGACTGGGACCGCTCCTTCTCTTTCTTCAGGGTCGTCGGGGAACAGTGTCCCGACGACCCTGTCTAGGAGCTCAGGGTCCATGGCTTCCGTAATTGGGGGCGCCCAGGTCCTCAGCCTGTTGAGAACCATCCTGTAGGGGCGCCCCCATGGGTCCCGACTGATCTCCTCGAGCAATTCGTGCCACGCTTGGTCCTTGGCCCGTCTGATGGCGAGGGAATAGGTCCGCCTGGCGGAGCGGTACGCTATTCCCTCCTCTTCCAGCCGTTGTGGCTGTGTGTGGGCCAGTTTTCTGGCCCTCAGCCACCTTCTTCTTGCATGGACCGAGGAGCGCCTTAATTCAGCTATCTCCTCGGTCCACCAATAAGCTGCTCGGCGTGGGCGCGGCCTGGCTCTGGGCATGGAGGCATCACATACCTCCGTCATAAGCCCTTTGAGCTTTTCAGCGGCTGCGTCCACGTCCTCGGACCGCAGAAGCTGGTCCTCGGCCCACAGCTTGACTTGCAGGGAGGCCCTGAACAAGTCTTCGTCAAGCTGACGAAGGCCCCACCTGGGGAAGCGCCCGTCGAGCTCCTCGCGGCAAGCCTTTATCTCCGGATGGGTGGCTGGGAGAGACATCTCGATGAATAAATGATCCGAGAGGGACTCGATCTCTCCCGCCACCCGCCAACCCCGCACTCCTCGCGCCAGCGTCGGGCTAGCCCAGGAGAGGTCGATGATCGACCCCCCATTGTGCCGGACGCATGTTTGGCTATTTCCTCGGTTGAGGAGTACGAGGTTTAGGCCCGCCGCCCAGTCCTCGAGGATTCTACCTCTGGGACATGTGGCCGGAGAACCCCACAACGCCGACTTGGCATTGAAGTCCCCGGCCACTAGAACTTGTTGTCCCTTATCGAGGAATCTCTTCAGGCACTGCCCCAGGTTCATAAGGACCCTGCTAAAGTGGAGGCCGTCCACGCTGGGGGACACATAAAGCCCCCCAACAATGATCCGGCCCCACTTAACTACTACGTACCCGTCGCCTGCCTCAACACGAGAACAGGCGACAGGCACGTCCGACTGGCGCCAAGTGATCGCCGCCAGTCCGCACGTACTACCCGCCCAGCAGTGGTGGTTGGGCGGAATATAGTACGGCTCGGATACTATCCCTATACCACACCCGCGCTCCGCCATGGTGTGCATAAACACATCCTGGGAAGCGCGGGCGTGGTTCAAGTTGCCCTGGAGGACCCGGTGGAGGGCCATTATAGCGCCTCATCACCGGAGGCCTCCACCTCTTCTCCGACATCGACCGCTTCCGGCGGTCTTGCAGGTTCCGGCAACTCCGGTTCCTTATGCACCTCGTTCTCAACGGGTGCAGTCGGAGGTGCATCGCCGGGCAATTGAGCGTTTTGCTCCGCCTCAACCCGCACCTTTGTTACCTCCCCCACACCGGCAATCTCCGGTGTTAGAACCAGGGTCTGGGTTGACACGGACCCAGTTGCTTCCGTGCCTCCCACTCCCCTGTTCCGCTTCCGCTGGGGCAACGGCTTTTCGCTTCGCTCCTCCTTGTCGCTCAGCGAGCCGCTGTCCTTAGCCGATCTTTTGGTCGGCAACTTCCTCTTGGCCCCGGTGACCAGCGGGAGGTTAACCTCCTCCACACTGGTCACCTTGGGCTTTGGACGGGGTGCCTCGGGCAACAGCACCTCGACGTCCATCTTTTCTTCTGCCCGTATGTTGCCGGGCGCTACGCCGTTCATAGGAGGGGACTTTCTGCCCCTTTTGCCCTTCTTATGGGCGGTTGAGCAGGCTTTGCTGCCTGCCCTATGTCCGGCCGGCTTGCCTAAATCGGCACAGACCGGGCATTTCGGCGCTGCCTTGCAGTCTCTAGCCAGGTGCGACTCATCGCCGCACCTGTAGCAGCGGCTGCTTCGGTCCGCCTCGTTAGGGCATTGTGCCCTTACATGGCCCCCCTCCAGGCATTTAAAGCACTGGAGGGGTCTTGCCTCAAGTGCCCTAGCTCTCGCTGCAAACCATCCAACGGTGAGTTTTCCACCGTCATTTAGGATGGCGTTAAATGCGGGGAGGGGGCACTTCACCCACACCGTGTTGAGCCCCCCCGGTCCTCTGCGCAGCGGCCCAACCTGGACCTGCGTTATAGGGCATTTACCCTTGCGCGCCACGGTCTCGGCTATCTCCTCCCTGGTGATCGAGTCAGTCAGGTCGAGCAGGCGAAGCTCGCCCGTCTTTATTGGCCTGGCCACTCGGACCCCGGGGCGGCCCGCGTACAGGTCGCCCAAGCGCTCCGCAAGGAGGTCCGCTTTTTGGGCGCTGTCTTTGCCGGCGACCTCTAATATAAGGGCCCCGGTTTGAGCCCTCTTTGGTTTGAGGCCCGCCTGGAGCCCAAGCTCCTCCAGGTTTATCCTGCTGCGGGCCTCACGCAACAGATCGTCGTAGGCGCCCTCGCTGCTAGTGATAGGGACACGTGGACATCGAATTCAAGGTATAAATACACGTAGACACCGAAAACTACGGAGCTCACTATCTAGACATCGTCATTGGCAACCTGGGACACCTAGACATCGCATTCAACGTATTATTACACCTAGACACCGAAAACTACGGAGCTCACTATCTAGGCATCGTCATCGGCAACCTGGGACACCTAGACATCGCATTCAACGTACGATTACACCTGGACACCGAAAACTATGAAGCGCATTATCTGGATCCCGTCATCGGCAACCTGGGACACGTGGACATCGAATTCAAGGTATTAATACACGTAGACACCAAAAACTACGGAGCGCACTATGTGGACCTCGTCATCGGCAACCTGGGACACCTAGACATCGAATTCAACGTATTATTACACCTGGACACCGAAAACTATGAAGCGCACTATCTGTACCTCGTCATCGGCAACTTGGGATACCTAAACATCGAATTCAAGCTTGATTCAGAAGAATCAATATATATTATATGTATACTTAATTTAGCTAAATAGAAATCTTCCTTCTGACCGATAAGTCTATCGACCTTTAATAATTTACCTACTAGATCGTTCGAAATACGCGCGCGATATCGAAACTGGCGATACCTGCGCTGCCAGTGTCGAAAAAGTGAAAGTGACATTTTCTCTGATCACGTGATCAAGTTATATAAGTAGGTAAGCTATGGGCATTCTAACTAGGGGATCTGAGGGGGGGTGAGGGGCGGGGGGGAACCGCGGGGGGAGCCGCGGGCGGAGGGGTGCCGCGAGGAGGGGGAGGGGGGAACAGCGTTTTCGAGCGCCGCGGGGAAGGGGAGGGGGGAACCGCGTTTTCGAGCGCCGCGAGGAGGGGGAGGGGGAACCGCGTTTTCGAGCGCCGCAGGGAGGGGGAGGGGGGAACCGCGTTTTTCGAGCACCGCGGGGAGGGGGAGGGGAAAACCGCGTTTTTCAGCGCCGCGGGGCGAGGGGGTCCGCGTTTTCGCCGCGCCGCAGAGTTCGCGTTCGCGTTTTCCGGCGCCGCGGGGCGAGGGGGTCCGCGTTTTCGCCGCGCCGCAGAGTTCGCGTGCAACGGCCGCGCCGGTCCGCGTGACGTCACACGCTCGCGTTATCTCTCCCTCGCCCCGGTCGCGCGCGTCTTCTTGTTCTCGCGGTCTCTCCCGGCCCCCGGCCCCCCCCCGTTCGCGTTATCGCTCACGATCGCATATATTTTTTTCGCCAACAATATTTAATCGTTTAGATCTTCGCGATACTTAATTTTAATATTATATTTAAGTAAACGATAAACGAAGCTTAACGACAGGGAACGGTAAATGAAAAGGAAATTTTTTAACCATATTATATGTATTTATTTATCATGTAGCGCATTATACACAATAGTATCAGCAGCATACGCCAACAGTTCACAATCAATAATCGAATTTTTATCATAAACTTCACGCAAGATTGTAACTGCGTTACATTTGTCAATAATACATTTTCGCCGTAAAATTGTTACAAACTGTTTAAATTTTTCACTTACGCCATGAACATTTTGACATAGTTGAAAATACACATTTTTGACGCAATGTTCTAGTTCGAACAGGAAGAGTACGGTTGACGGTTTCATGTACAAGTTGGTGCCGCACGACGTCAATTTTACAATATCTGCGTCACGTATTTTAACGAGCTCCAAATCTCGAAACGTTAGCGATGATGGTGCCGATGACTGCACGAGTCGCTGTATATCTGCACGTTTTTCGATGAATGTCACCCACGTTGCATGTGACAGAATTATTCGATTGCCTCGGTTATCACCAATATGTATATCCACAGAGGACATAGGTCCCGCGTTGATTCCAACATCCAAAAATTTATATGCTGTCGATGTCAAGGCATATCTCCTTCCCAAAATACGTGGCGTGTAGCAGGGTTTATCAAAACTGTAAAAAATACAATTACGTTTAAAAAAAGTTTTTTTTCACAAGTATATACGAAAATTAGCGGTACTTACTCATTGTGCTGTTTCTCGCACGTTTCATCCTGAATCGGAACGTAGTAGTTCGCACCGTGAGTGTTCATCGTATCTGGAGGCTGTTTGCGACGTACACGAACCGTATCGAACTCTCGACTGCGCTCTAGAATCCTCGTAGACCATTTATACATACCCAAAACTGCAAATCTTGCAAAAATAGCGCCAATGTACGGCTGCTGCATGGTGACCACCATCACAATCCACATATACGTTAAATGTGATATCTTTGTTAAGAACATTCGTGATGAGATCACCTCATCGGGCATCAAATATGATTTCTTTTCAAAAGCATACGTGTCTTGCGATGATTTCATCGAGCACGTGCAAAACTGCAAATTTTGCAATTTCGCATAAGTCAATGGAGCGTTATTGTTTTGAAGAACATGTCGCAACATGTCTCGCGATGATTTTATCGAACACGCGCGAAACTGTTTCGATGATTTGATTTGTATAACTGCTATTGAATAAGTATCTATATTTAATACAATTTATATTTTAAATATTAATTATATTTTAAACATTATTTTTATTATTATCTTTTAGAAAGTAACATACCTGTTATATTTGCGATTTAAATAACATAGAAGAAAATGATAAATTTATCTGACAGCTCCTACGTACGTTATAAGCATAAAGTTCGAGTTCCGCATTAATTATTCGAAGTCATACAGTAATATGGGAATGTTGCGGGAACAGGGACAGAAAGCCAGTCAAACATAGTATAAATTTTCACTAAAGGTTCTTTAGAATAGTTTATTGTAGTAGTTCATTAGCAGTACAGAACTATCTGCCGATTGCACACAATAAACTCGACATAAAACATAAACGTTTAAATTTAAGCGTAATTCTTTCGCTCTTTGCGCACGCCGCCAATGCATCGACGCAACACACACACGAGTATGACAAGCATAGTATATCCAACAACATATACAGAACGTCAATAATACAATATGCAATAGTCATGTCCTACAAGGACTTGGTTAGATGGCGCGTGTGTGAATGGTAGCGGTGAAAGTGCGTTGTGCAATTTTAGCTTTGTTTCGGGGTTTAAAGATTAGTATGTGGCAAGTAGGGATAATGGAAAGATAGGGTGTAAATAGGGGATGCGATGAGAATGAAGGCAGATAGTAGGATGCAAGTAGAGAAAAGTAGTATAGAAGTGTTTAGCGAACGTGGTAGGATGAGGTTATGGTGACGAGTCAGTTAGGCGGAAAAAGCGGTAAAGGTAATGTAGGTAAAGTAGGGAAGGTTTCGATCGATGATTGTAAAGAAGATTGTATGATAAGTGATTAGCTAAGGAGCCTTCGGTCGTAAATTAAGCATAGGTTAAGAAGATAGTTAATGTGATGATAGGTCGAACTCAGAACACATGTAAATTTTAAATTGGGAAATATAGGATCAAGATTAAGAAGAGGAAAAGGGAAGAAGACAGGAGAAGACAAGAGGTAGGTGAAAGAAGCGCTGTTATAGAAGAGGTTATGCCAAACAAGGGAGGATTAAAGGTGAAGAAGAAAGAAGAAAAAAGTAGTTGTAAAAACTCGAGTTCCGGGTTAATGGAAAGGAAAAGAAGAAAGGTGAAATAAAGCTAGGACACAAGGATTGGCGGATTCAGAAGTTCTAGGAAAGGGAAGTAAAAGAAGTTAAATAACTGAGGAAGGGTTAAGCCAATGATGAAGAAGAGAGAAGATGAACAGAAGAAAGGTGAAGAAAAGCGATTGGCGTAATCCTGGAACAAGGATTGACGAAACATCTGTGTGGAAGGAAAGAAAAGGTAAATGAAGAATCTTTGGAGGGCACGGATGCGAATACAGGTAAATTGGTTATGCAACGGCAGATAGGAGGTACGGGAAGATAACTAGAGAACGCGCGAGCGCACGCGGAGGAAATAAATGTTGCTTTGGAGGGAACGAGAGAAGAAGAGCTGGGAGACAATTTAGTAAGAGAGGAGAGGAGCAGTGCTGAGAAATTTGGCAAATAAGGAAGAGGAATGGAGCGATTCGAGGGCACAGAAGTTTTTTGAGTTAAACTAGGAATGAACTCAAAAGATCAAGTAGAGATTAAGATTAGGAAGATGATATTGAAAGAGAAAAGAAAAGAAAAGGAGGGAGGGGCATATAGGGAGGTGTGATGAGTTCGGTAGGGAGACATAGGAAAGTATTAGTTAGGAAGCAAGAGATTTGTTATTAGTCGAGTTTATTATATGTAAGTGTATGTAAATATTTGAGTGTAAGGGTTTTGTCAATATGTGTTTGGAAAATAGGATAATGGTTGTAATATTAAGGTAAAGGTAGGGATAAATAAAAAGAGAGAATTATATTTTGTAGTTTTAAGATTAGGCTTTGAGTTTCGCACGCAGAAGTTATGGAAGATATGAGTTTAAAGTATATGATAGGTTCTGGAGTATAAGGTTTATAGAGAGAATGCATAGAATTCAAGTTTTATAAGTTTTAGGTTGCAAGAAATTATTTTAGAGATAAAGCGAGATAATTTGTTCTTCCTGGATTAAAGGAGATTTGAGAAGCATTTAGAAATATATGGAATATTATAATATTAGTTGTTGCGCGTTGTTGTACTGAAGGTATGTATGTGTGTGTGTATAGGTGAATAATGTCCGTTTCTTGGCCTACTGCTGAAGCGGACTAGATTCAAATATTTTTGAGTTTAGGTTGAGAGTTTAACGTGCAAATAATGGATTTAGTCGTTTAGGGCTAAGGGATGGTTTTTCTAAAAGAAATTTAAGAAAGTACGGAATAATGAATTAATAGTTGCACGCGTTAAGTTAAAAAAGTTGGTATGAGTGTGTATAAGGCATATTGTAAACCAAGTCCATTTCTTGGCTTTTTGTAGCTGAAATTAAATAAATCTATCTATCTAGTCATGTCCTACAATATATATATATATATATATATATATATATATATATATAACTCATCCATATTCTCTTCTTACTTACTCACACATTTTCCCTCTCAACTAGCATTATACTACTACAATAAATCACACGCAATACAGAGCCGTTCACTCTCATCATTACATACTAATCTCATTCATGAAGCTCTATCTCATAGATTTTACGACATCTATTAAATCTCGCAAAGTCTCTTTCATTGTTTAAATACGCTTCAATACACTCGCGGCACTCATCTGCAGTCCTTATACGCATGATTATTTTTTCGCACTTGAAGCACATTGTTTTAACATGGATTGGGAACCCATGCAACCGCGATGAAATGCCATGCCATTGCACTTTTCTTTCATATCCACGCAACTGAAGGTGAAACGCCGCATAGCACCCCTGACATAAACGTATACGTGGAGATATCCGTCCCACGTAGCAGGGCTCGAGCCCGATGATGCAGAAACTATGTATAAGATTATCATATGCTTTGGGATACATCCGAGGCAGAACCCCGTCCAACAACCCAATAATTATGGGTTGTACTGGCGGTTTCATAAATTTTATGTAATTAAATTTTAACACTGTTTTTAAATCTCAAAAAATAAAATATTTTTTTCTCTTACCGTATTTTTTCAAAAAAATTTAAACTCAAACAACACAAGTCCTTGTTACATTCAAAACCGCGTTCGCGTGCGAGATGTAGCTGAAGAATGGTCCACCCGCCAAAATACAGATTCATCATCTTTACGACAAGAGATGTTTAAGCATTTTTATACTTGTGCACTGACTTCATCAAACACATGCAAAAATGCAAATCTTGCATAGCGCCGATGTATAGCTGCTGCGATCATATAGATTAAATCCACACAAGTCAATGGCGTGATACCTTTTTCAAAGACGCGTCACGATAATTGATAATTTCATCGAACGTTCACAAAATTGCCATTGTTGTATTTTTAAATAGCGCGCCGATATACGGCTGTTGTAAGCATGGTGTTGGTAGGGACGAAGTTAAATACAATTTAATTTTTGCATAAGCCAATGACGTGATATTGTTTTCAAGAATATGCCGCAACATGTCACACAATGACATCATCGAACACTAAATCACACGTGCACTAAATCTGTACAGGTCAATGATATGATATCAAGGACAATGTCACGATGGCTTCACTCAATAATAGTCGAGATCCGGAAATTGGTACATCAAATTTTATTTAAAGTAAAATGGAAATCGCACCTCCTAAAGAAAATTGAAATCAATGAAGAAATTAAAGTTGAAGTTAATGAAGAAGAAGAAATGTCCGATGAAAATGCAGTTCCTTCGGATGATTCTTGTTACGATAGCGAAAGGTTTGAAGATGTTACAGCGGGAAGATCTTACCGCGTGGAAGCAACGATGTGACGAGTTTATCGAATCGTTGGAAGAACAAAGCCGAATTAAACGGCCACGATTATCGATCGGTCTCAAAGAGTCATTGATCGCTTGTATCGCACGTCTCGAAGGCCTGAAAGATTCGGTACGTCAACGTTTTGTACACGTGGGTCCCGGATACAGTGTGAGTGAGGCAGAACTCAGATGGCGCGAGATAGATACTTGAAAGTCATATACTGACATCATATACTGACTGGTGCGATAATAAATTTTAAACACATCGAACCCCGTCAATTTCTCAAAGATGCGAGAGACGTTGTACTCGATCGTGGCTGCATACGGAACGTCATGCAACGACATGACAATGTATGGATAAACCCTATGTTTAACGGTGAATTTTTTGCGGGTGACAAACGCGCGAATAAAAGTATCGCTACGAGAAACAGTGAACTCTTTTGTACGTTCAATCTGCAAAAATAGTACGTGTTGCGCGTTATCTAGCCTATACTAGCATCGCTGAAGGAATTCCAGGAACGTAATAGCGAGTAAGCGTTGTCACGTATACTTAATTTGACTGTTCACATAAACAAGTACAATGCATGCGAGGTGTTTTGTGGAAATACCTCGAGAAATTAAAATAAATAGAGCTCTGGTCAACGTCGCGCGTTCTCACTCGCGGCCCCGTTCGCGCGCGTCTTTTCTTCACCAACGATATTTAATTGTTTAGATCTTTGCGATATTTAATTTTTAATATTACATTTAAGTAAACGATAAACGAAGACAGCTTAATTCTAATGACAGGGAATGGGATGAATGGTAAATAAAAAGGAAAAATCATTTAAACTTTTTATTATATTATATACTCATTTATTCGTCATGTGGCATGAATTTTGTGTCAACATGAATTCATATAAATAGGTTAGATTACTATGCACTTTATTCCCATGATGGGGTTGAAAGGGCGTTTTTAGGGACGCCAACTTTTTACAAAATCATTTTACATTTACTCGCTTTCTGCCACCTAATTGCTCTGCCTATACACACACCCACACATACATGCACACAACGCTCGCCTTGTCTTATCCTTAGAATCCGTACAAATATATATTGCTTATAGATAAGTTACAAAATTGATATAGTGTTTTTTTAAAAGCGCAATTTTAACTGAGGAAGTAAGAAAGTAATGGGGGTTCAAGGCAACTTTTCTGTTCATCTTGTGGAAACCCATTATATCTTATTTCACCGTGTAATCTGTGTCCTATGTGTGTTTTTGTGTAAATTTTAACTGTGTAAATAGCCTGCAGTATTTTAGTGTATACATATTATTGTTTAAAATTAAGAGACTATGGCCTGTATTCTGAAGGTGACTGACTCAAAAGCCGGAGGTTTCTGGTTCAAATCCAGCGGTGGTAGGCAAATTTTCTAAGTACAATAAAAATTTATTTAATTAAGCTTGCATGTAATAGCGTGAAGAGTTAATGGAGAAACGCGAACGCGATACCCCCCCTCCTCCGCGGATCGACGCTGCCGTTGCACGCGGACCCTCCCCGATACGATAATTCCTCCGCATAAACGAAAGATTTTATAGTAACTACGATGATATCGTTCGTATAAGTTACTACAGAAGTAATACTCACGTAAACGTAAACTATTATAATTCCTGTCACATATAATCATTCTTTTTGTTACAGTGGATATGGGTAGACAACGTGCCCGCACTTGAAATAGAACTAAATAATATGGTGAGGATTCGGATCCCTCGCAATCCGGTACGTATGAATATTTTCATAGATTTCACATTTTTAAAATTTTTGTTTATCTTGTTTTCAGCACCATATATTCATGCACGAGATAAAATAGCATGAGGATTCGTAAACTTGGCGCGCCAGCGTTGGATAAGTTGGTTTAGGACGATTGATTAGGAAAACAACGCTGAAATCTGGGAAAATTCCGCGGACATTGATATTTTTGGATTACGTCGTTTATTCGATATAGAGGACTTTGAAGAAGAAGAACACTGATAAGTTACTCGTTTTTCTAATACAAAATATATTGAATAAACATTGCTTTATATTAATCATCTTGTTACATTTGTGTGATTCAGGTAAAGAAGTTGCCTTGAACTCCCATTACTTTCTTACTTCCTCAGTTAAAATTGCGCTTTTAAAAAAACACTATATCAATTTTGTAACTTATCTATAAGCAATATATATTTGTACGGATTCTAAGGATAAGACAAGGCGAGCGTTGTGTGCATGTATGTGTGGGTGTGTGTATAGGCAGAGCAATTAGGTGGCAGAAAGCGAGTAAATGTAAAATGATTTTGTAAAAAGTTGGCGTCCCTAAAAACGCCCTTTCAACCCCATCATGGGAATAAAGTGCATAGTAATCTAACCTATTTATATGAATTCATGTTGACACAAAATTCATGCCACATGACGAATAAATGAGTATATAATATAATTAAAAGTTTAAATGATTTTTCCTTTTTATTTACCATTCATCCCATTCCCTGTCATTAGAATTAAGCTGTCTTCGTTTATCGTTTACTTAAATGTAATATTAAAAATTAAATATCGCAAAGATCTAAACAATTAAATATCGTTGGTGAAGAAAAGACGCGCGCGAACGGGGCCGCGAGTGAGAACGCGCGACGTTGACCAGAGCTCTATTTATTTTAATTTCTCGAGGTATTTCCACAAAACACCTCGCATGCATTGTACTTGTTTATGTGAACAGTCAAATTAAGTATACGTGACAACGCTTACTCGCTATTACGTTCCTGGAATTCCTTCAGCGATGCTAGTATAGGCTAGATAACGCGCAACACGTACTATTTTTGCAGATTGAACGTACAAAAGAGTTCACTGTTTCTCGTAGCGATACTTTTATTCGCGCGTTTGTCACCCGCAAAAAATTCACCGTTAAACATAGGGTTTATCCATACATTGTCATGTCGTTGCATGACGTTCCGTATGCAGCCACGATCGAGTACAACGTCTCTCGCATCTTTGAGAAATTGACGGGGTTCGATGTGTTTAAAATTTATTATCGCACCAGTCAGTATATGATGTCAGTATATGACTTTCAAGTATCTATCTCGCGCCATCTGAGTTCTGCCTCACTCACACTGTATCCGGGACCCACGTGTACAAAACGTTGACGTACCGAATCTTTCAGGCCTTCGAGACGTGCGATACAAGCGATCAATGACTCTTTGAGACCGATCGATAATCGTGGCCGTTTAATTCGGCTTTGTTCTTCCAACGATTCGATAAACTCGTCACATCGTTGCTTCCACGCGGTAAGATCTTCCCGCTGTAACATCTTCAAACCTTTCGCTATCGTAACAAGAATCATCCGAAGGAACTGCATTTTCATCGGACATTTCTTCTTCTTCATTAACTTCAACTTTAATTTCTTCATTGATTTCAATTTTCTTTAGGAGGTGCGATTTCCATTTTACTTTAAATAAAATTTGATGTACCAATTTCCGGATCTCGACTATTATTGAGTGAAGCCATCGTGACATTGTCCTTGATATCATATCATTGACCTGTACAGATTTAGTGCACGTGTGATTTAGTGTTCGATGATGTCATTGTGTGACATGTTGCGGCATATTCTTGAAAACAATATCACGTCATTGGCTTATGCAAAAATTAAATTGTATTTAACTTCGTCCCTACCAACACCATGCTTACAAGCAGCCGTATATCGGCGCGCTATTTAAAAATACAACAATGGCAATTTTGTGAACGTTCGATGAAATTATCAATTATCGTGACGCGTCTTTGAAAAAGGTATCACGCCATTGACTTGTGTGGATTTAATCTATATGATCGCAGCAGCTATACATCGGCGCTATGCAAGATTTGCATTTTTGCATGTGTTTGATGAAGTCAGTGCACAAGTATAAAAATGCTTAAACATCTCTTGTCGTAAAGATGATGAATCTGTATTTTGGCGGGTGGACCATTCTTCAGCTACATCTCGCACGCGAACGCGGTTTTGAATGTAACAAGGACTTGTGTTGTTTGAGTTTAAATTTTTTTGAAAAAATACGGTAAGAGAAAAAAATATTTTATTTTTTGAGATTTAAAAACAGTGTTAAAATTTAATTACATAAAATTTATGAAACCGCCAGTACAACCCATAATTATTGGGTTGTTGGACGGGGTTCTGCCTCGGATGTATCCCAAAGCATATGATAATCTTATACATAGTTTCTGCATCATCGGGCTCGAGCCCTGCTACGTGGGACGGATATCTCCACGTATACGTTTATGTCAGGGGTGCTATGCGGCGTTTCACCTTCAGTTGCGTGGATATGAAAGAAAAGTGCAATGGCATGGCATTTCATCGCGGTTGCATGGGTTCCCAATCCATGTTAAAACAATGTGCTTCAAGTGCGAAAAAATAATCATGCGTATAAGGACTGCAGATGAGTGCCGCGAGTGTATTGAAGCGTATTTAAACAATGAAAGAGACTTTGCGAGATTTAATAGATGTCGTAAAATCTATGAGATAGAGCTTCATGAATGAGATTAGTATGTAATGATGAGAGTGAACGGCTCTGTATTGCGTGTGATTTATTGTAGTAGTATAATGCTAGTTGAGAGGGAAAATGTGTGAGTAAGTAAGAAGAGAATATGGATGAGTTATATATATATATATATATATATATATATATATATTGTAGGACATGACTATTGCATATTGTATTATTGACGTTCTGTATATGTTGTTGGATATACTATGCTTGTCATACTCGTGTGTGTGTTGCGTCGATGCATTGGCGGCGTGCGCAAAGAGCGAAAGAATTACGCTTAAATTTAAACGTTTATGTTTTATGTCGAGTTTATTGTGTGCAATCGGCAGATAGTTCTGTACTGCTAATGAACTACTACAATAAACTATTCTAAAGAACCTTTAGTGAAAATTTATACTATGTTTGACTGGCTTTCTGTCCCTGTTCCCGCAACATTCCCATATTACTGTATGACTTCGAATAATTAATGCGGAACTCGAACTTTATGCTTATAACGTACGTAGGAGCTGTCAGATAAATTTATCATTTTCTTCTATGTTATTTAAATCGCAAATATAACAGGTATGTTACTTTCTAAAAGATAATAATAAAAATAATGTTTAAAATATAATTAATATTTAAAATATAAATTGTATTAAATATAGATACTTATTCAATAGCAGTTATACAAATCAAATCATCGAAACAGTTTCGCGCGTGTTCGATAAAATCATCGCGAGACATGTTGCGACATGTTCTTCAAAACAATAACGCTCCATTGACTTATGCGAAATTGCAAAATTTGCAGTTTTGCACGTGCTCGATGAAATCATCGCAAGACACGTATGCTTTTGAAAAGAAATCATATTTGATGCCCGATGAGGTGATCTCATCACGAATGTTCTTAACAAAGATATCACATTTAACGTATATGTGGATTGTGATGGTGGTCACCATGCAGCAGCCGTACATTGGCGCTATTTTTGCAAGATTTGCAGTTTTGGGTATGTATAAATGGTCTACGAGGATTCTAGAGCGCAGTCGAGAGTTCGATACGGTTCGTGTACGTCGCAAACAGCCTCCAGATACGATGAACACTCACGGTGCGAACTACTACGTTCCGATTCAGGATGAAACGTGCGAGAAACAGCACAATGAGTAAGTACCGCTAATTTTCGTATATACTTGTGAAAAAAAACTTTTTTTAAACGTAATTGTATTTTTTACAGTTTTGATAAACCCTGCTACACGCCACGTATTTTGGGAAGGAGATATGCCTTGACATCGACAGCATATAAATTTTTGGATGTTGGAATCAACGCGGGACCTATGTCCTCTGTGGATATACATATTGGTGATAACCGAGGCAATCGAATAATTCTGTCACATGCAACGTGGGTGACATTCATCGAAAAACGTGCAGATATACAGCGACTCGTGCAGTCATCGGCACCATCATCGCTAACGTTTCGAGATTTGGAGCTCGTTAAAATACGTGACGCAGATATTGTAAAATTGACGTCGTGCGGCACCAACTTGTACATGAAACCGTCAACCGTACTCTTCCTGTTCGAACTAGAACATTGCGTCAAAAATGTGTATTTTCAACTATGTCAAAATGTTCATGGCGTAAGTGAAAAATTTAAACAGTTTGTAACAATTTTACGGCGAAAATGTATTATTGACAAATGTAACGCAGTTACAATCTTGCGTGAAGTTTATGATAAAAATTCGATTATTGATTGTGAACTGTTGGCGTATGCTGCTGATACTATTGTGTATAATGTGCTACATGATAAATAAATACATATAATATGGTTAAAAAATTTTATTTTCATTTACCGTTTCCTGTCGTTAAGCTTCGTTTATCGTTTACTTAAATATAATATTAAAATTAAGTATCGCGAAGATCTAAACGATTAAATATTGTTGGCGAAAAAAATATATGCGATCGTGAGCGATAACGCGAACGGGGGGGGGGCCGGGGGCCGGGAGAGACCGCGAGAACAAGAAGACGCGCGCGACCGGGGCGAGGGAGAGATAACGCGAGCGTGTGACGTCACGCGGACCGGCGCGGCCGTTGCACGCGAACTCTGCGGCGCGGCGAAAACGCGGACCCCCTCGCCCCGCGGCGCCGGAAAACGCGAACGCGAACTCTGCGGCGCGGCGAAAACGCGGACCCCCTCGCCCCGCGGCGCTGAAAAACGCGGTTTTCCCCTCTCCCTCCCCGCGGTGCTCGAAAAACGCGGTTCCCCCCTCCCCCTCCCTGCGGCGCTCGAAAACGCGGTTCCCCCTCCCCCTCCTCGCGGCGCTCGAAAACGCGGTTCCCCCCTCCCCTTCCCCGCGGCGCTCGAAAACGCTGTTCCCCCCTCCCCCTCCTCGCGGCCCTCCCTCCGCCCGCGGCCCCCCCCCGCGGTTCCCCCCCGCCCCTCACCCCCCTCAGATCCCTTAGTTAGAATGCCCATAGCTTACCTACTTATATATATGGCATGAGAGACGGGTCGACGTAGAAGAAGAAGTATCTTAATAATAAATTTTCACATTTGGACTTTGCGTCGCAATATCTCCGCTCGTAGGGCACGTAGCGGAAAATTATATAGGAGATACCCCCCTTATTTTGACCCTAACTATCGATCAAGCCTACTTAGAACTTGATCCGTTCACTCGTTATCGAGATCTCAACATCTCGAGTACTCACAACCCGTCGCTTCGCGTAAAAGAGTGACGGTCGGTCTCGCTCCGCGTGTACTTGGCGCGAGACACTACCGTGTCTCTTGATATGTATATATGTACTTGAATCGTCGACAATTTCAATATCAATTTTCTGACGTTTTGGCGACCCGTTATTTGATTGACGTTCGTTATCATCAACATTATTACGTGTTTTGTCTGAGTCTAATACTGAAAAGAAAGCAAGCAATAAATTCATGTACATTCAAAAAGAGTAAAGTGGATAAATAACAATAAATGTATTGTAATGTTACCTATCATGTGTGCGTCATTTGCCCACATAACAGGACTTTTTTTCCATCATGACTGTTCGTGATCATCGCATGTGCGTCAAACTGAACTGTGTATGAAAATATTTTTGCAATTCTAATATATTTTTAGTTTTACTAAATGCTAATTAAACGAAATAATGTAATGAGTGGTAGAATTAGAAAAAAAAACAAAAATACGAAAATAAGCAGAGAAAATATAACAATGGCTTACACAAAATGTGGTGAAGATATGTGAAAGACAGAAAAATATGAGAATTTACCGATAAATATAAATTAGATTTATCTGCAAATTCTTTGATTTACATAATTTTTATACGTTTAATATTGTTTCGTTTAAAAATGAAATTTTTCATAATTTCTATACCTTCATAATCATATAGATTTCTCTTTTACACAAAAATTGTTTAATTATAATAATAATTATTTGACAAATTTTTGAAAAAATAATAAAAAGATTGACAATCCAAAAATGAGATTGAGGAAAATAAATTCATCATTCCATTATTAAGGAATTCAAAAGAATCCATAATGTATTTTGTTCCTGATTTCCATTTGTGACACGTTCCAATTTTTTAGATTCTTGTTGGCATATCTCTTTAATAAGTTTAAAATGTTTTGAACTTGTGGTATGCACATACACTGAAATGAGCAATACTAAAATGTAACACTTGTAACGATGCACCCCCGGAAAGGGCATCGTCCCGGCACGAACACCTCGCCGAAGCCGCCCGGCCGACCATCCGCAGGGGGGAGAAATAGGCACGATATGCCTACCGTATTTTGCGGCAAGAAGTCCGCGGGCGGACTTACCGCGGCAATCGTCTGAAAGCACCGAACGGTGCCGAAGACGACCGAGGACGATCGAACAGCGAGCGCGGCGTCGAGACGCCGTAATCCCCACCGTTCCGCCGTACCACTCCAACGCTCGCGCTTGCCGCTGCTACCCCCACCACTGCGTAACACCGCCGCAACGCAGGTATATAACGCGAGCGTCGTTAACGCTAATGGCGATTCCTGATTATCCGTCTCACCGACTACTCCGATCCTGAATCCCGCACCGAACTAGTCCGAAAGAAGGTAGAGCGCTTTTGGCATTCTCTGTCTTCGCCGAGTGCGTCTCGACAAACGACCAGTCCTCCCTATTCTCTTGAGTCGATCCGAAAAGAAGGTAGAGCGCCGCTGGCATCCTCTGTCTTCGTCGAGTGCGTCTCGACGAACGACCGGCTTATTCCAACCACCCGCGTATCCAAGAGTCAGTCCGAAAGGAGGAAGAGCGCCTCTGGCATTCTCTACCTCCATCGAGCGTGTTCCGACGGACGCGACTCCGGTCGCCCGCGCCTCGCGCCCCGCGCCGCGTTTGCGCTTCGCGCCGTTTCCCGCGCGCCGACCTACGCCTCGCGAGCGCCTGTCGTCACGATTTCTAGTCTACATTGTGTTACCGCGACCGCACCTATTGTACTAACACGTTCGCGATTCTTTTCTTATCTCGATGTACACATATATATACGTTTAATTGAATAAACCTTTTGTTACGCTATTAATTTGACCCGAGTCTCGTGCCTTCCTCCGCGCCTACTCCGAACCCTGACCACCCGCGAGCTAGATCCGCGCTTCGGAAGCTAGGTTGTTTTATGGCGCCCGAACAGGGACCGGTCCGAAAGGCTCAGGCACCAGACGCGGGAAAAATGAAGGCGTATTATTACCGACTCTCCAAAGCCGAGCTAATAACCGAACTCCAGACCCTCGGCCTCGATACCGAGGGCACGGTCGAAGACCTCCGCGGCCGATTAAACCAATTCATCGACGCTAACCCTGAGATGTTCCAAAACACCGCGACCGAAAACGTCCCCCCGCCGACCCTGACGCTGACCGTACCCGCCGCGACATCCCCCGCGACCATGATTCCGGCCAACCACCCGACGCCCCACGCGCCCCCCACCACTCAGATCATAGACCAAATGCGAAAATGGGGACTACATTTCGAGGGCAAAGATCCCTGGGCATTCCTCGAACGTATCGACGAACTCCGCGCCGCATACGAATTCTCGGACGACCATTGGCTCCGCGGACTGCCCGAACTCCTAAAAGGAGATGCGCTTCTCTGGTACCGCAACAACCGCGACGGATGGTTTGATTGGCATGACTTTGTCGCGGATTTTAGAGAAACGTTTTTACCCCACCGATACCGATTACAGCTCGTTAACGAAATCCGCGATCGTACGCAGAAGGACGGGGAAACCTACATGAAGTACGCGACGCATCTACTCACGCTCATGCGCCGGGCGGGGGGATACTCCACCGAAGAACAGGTCGAGCAATTATACGAGAATTTGCACCCGGATTATCAAAACCGCATCTGGCGAAGCGACGTCAATAGCCCTCGCGACCTCCAGCAACGAGCCAGCGAGTATGAAAGAGTACAGCAGAACCGGAAAAAGCGCACCCCCGCGAAAATTAATACTGAAACACCGATTACCGCCGCCGCGTATAACCGGAGAGAATGTTGCTGGAGGTGTAAACAGCGGGGACACACCCGTTTCGATTGCCGTCGCCCCGCACAGAAATTCTGCTCTCAATGCGGCAAGGATGGAGTCCTTACGAAGGACTGCCATCCCCCGCCGGGAAACGCTACCGGGACCGCGGAAAACCCGGCCACCCCCCGGTCCTCGACGTAAAATTCTCTCCCCGGCCACACCTAAACATTCGAATAAACGATAGACCACTGTTAGCGCTACTCGATACCGGATCCGAAATATCGTTCGTGAACGAAGAAACTGCACGACTCGCACAAAACCTCGGCTTCGCGATCGTACCCGACGAAGAGGAGGTGCAACTGGCCAACGGCCACCGCATCACCCTCCCCGGCCGCGTCCGTATACCAATCCAGACCACGAGGCGCACGATTTGGCATGATTTTTCGATCATGCCGAACCTGGCGAACGCGTTGCTCCTCGGAGTAGACTTCTGGGCGAAAATCGGCCTCGCGGTACCGGCACCATCCGGCTCGACGACCCCGCGGACGACCCCAGGGACGGCCGCGACCGAGGGGATAGCACCGCGCACGCCGGACGAGGAAATACGATTACGAGAGTTCCTCGAACAAGAGTTACCGCTCTTCGAAACTCTCCGCGGGCCCACCGACCGAACGGCACACGACATTCGCTTAAAACCGAACGCTAGTCCGATAAAACAAAGGTACCGGCCTCGTAACCCGGCCATGCAAGCCATTATCGACAACGAAGTCGAGAAAATGGAGCAAGACGGAGTAATCGAACGCTCACACAGCGCCTGGAGCTCTCCCGTAGTCGTAGTCAGAAAAAAAGACGGCAGCCACCGATTTTGCATAGATTTCCGGAAGGTCAACGACGCAACCGAACCCGACGCGTACCCATTACCTCAGATCACCGCCACCCTCGATAAACTGCGCGGCGCGAAATATCTTACGACGCTCGATCTGAAAAGCGGCTACTGGCAAGTTCCGCTCACGCCGTCAAGCCGACCCATCACCGCGTTCACCGTACCCGGGAAAGGGCTCTTTCAGTTCAGGGTAATGCCATTCGGCCTGCACTCCGCCCCCGCCACGTTCCAACGGCTCCTCGATACCGTGCTCGGACCCGAATTAGAGCCTCACGTATTTGTTTACCTAGACGACATCATAATAATTAGCGAAACATTTGACGAACACCTCCGAATCTTACGGGAAGTCTTCCGACGGCTCCGCGCCGCGAATTTAAAACTCAATCCGGCCAAATGCCGATTCTGCGTGGACCGCTTAAAATATTTAGGGCACATCGTCGATCGCGAGGGAATACGCACCGACCCCGATAAAGTCAAAGCCGTCGCCCAGTGGCCTCGGCCACAAACCGTAAAGCAGATCCGACAATTTTTAGGCGTCGCCTCCTGGTACCGGCGTTTTATACAAGACTTCGCGACCGTCGCTGCGCCCCTCACCGCGTTAACACGTAAACACGCACGGTGGGCGTGGGGTCCCGAAGAAGAAAGCGCATTCGAGCTACTAAAAACAACCCTGACCACCGCGCCGGTTCTCGCCTGCCCGGATTTCACGCGCCGTTTTGTCTTGCAAACCGACGCCAGCACGACCGGAGTGGGGGCCGTATTAACGCAAAATTTCCCGGAGGGCGAGCGAGTTATCGCGTACGCGAGCCGGACGCTCAATCAGGCCGAACGGAACTACAGCGCGACCGAGCTCGAATGCCTAGCCGTGATATGGGGAATCCGCCGCATGCGAGACTACCTCGAGGGTTACCCGTTCACCGTCCTCACAGACCACCAGTCGCTCCGGTGGTTGCAGAAAATCGACGCACCCACCGGGAGGCTGGGCCGGTGGGCATTCGAGCTCCAACAGTACGACCTCGAAATTCGCTACCGGAAGGGAGCCCTTAACCGGGTCGCGGACGCGCTATCTCGCCAGCCCACCGCCGCCGCGGTCACCACTCCGCCCCGCTGCCCATGGTACCGCCGAACCTTCCGCGCCGTTCAGGACGCCCCGCAAGATTACCCGGACTATGACATTCGGGGGGGGAAATTATTCCGACATGTACTTCACGAGCTCGATTTCAAGGAAGTCCCCGCCGAAAGCCAGTGGAAGGAATGCGTCGCGAAAGACCGCCGATCCGAAATCCTCCACCATAACCACGACGCGCCGACAGCCGGACATCTCGGGATCGCCAAAACGATCGCCCGCGTTGCACAGTTATACTATTGGCCTGGCATGTTCCGAGAAATAGCGCGGTACGTCCGAAAGTGCCCCACGTGTCTTAAGTATAAAGTCGCGCAAACGCGACCGGCGGGCACCCTCCATGCAACCGCCGTCGCGCGCCCCTGGCAGCAAGTAACGCTCGACCTGATAGGCCCTTTGCCGCGTTCGAAAGGAGGGCACACGTGGCTATTAACGATGCAAGATCGATTTTCGAAATGGCTAGAAATGCGCCCGCTCCGTCGCGCCACCGCCTCCGCCGTGACCACCAACATCGCAGAAGCGATATTATTTCGCCACGGGTGCCCCGACGTCATTCTGTCAGACAACGGAACGCAACTTCGTTCGGCGAAACTCGAAAAAATGTTAGCCGCGCATCACGTACGCCACGCCTATACGCCCGTGCACGCGCCGCACTGTAATCCCGTGGAACGAACTAACCGCGTCGTTAAAACTATGATATCTCAATACGTGGACAAAAATCACCGAAACTGGGACGCACGGATCCCCGAATTACAGTTCGCATACAATACGGCGCGGCACGAGGCGACCGGCTATACCCCGGCATACCTGATATACGGCCGCGAGCCGGTATCTCCGTTAAACCAGAGCGCAATACCGGCTAACGCCGCCGCACCCCCGCCGGATGAAACGCGCCGACACCTCGAGGAGGCTTTCGAACTCGCCCGAATTCACCTCGCCCACGCGTTCCAGCGCCAGCAGAAATACTACAACCTGCGAAGACGGGCATGGAAACCAAAAATCGGAGAGTGGGTGTGGAAACGCGAATATCCACTCTCCAATAAAGCCGCCGCGTTTAACGCAAAGCTCGCGCCAAAATTTCGAGGCCCCCTCGAGGTGCGCAAAATCGTTTCCCCCGTAATAGTCGACCTGCGTGACAAAAACGGCAAATGGATACGACATATCCACATCCAGGACTTAAAATCCGCCCCCTCCCCTGCGACCGAAGACATGGAGAGCGAAAACGACGCCGAAACCGACGCCGGTACAAACGACGTAAACCGCGGCAATGACGAAGGAGAGCGAGACTCCGATACCGAGGATAACACTGACTACAGCACGGATCCAGAAAACAATAATAACAACGAAACAAGTTCGGAGGACGACGATGAAACCGAAAATTAAGCGAAAAATAATCGCCCCACTCCCGAAATGAAAAATAAATACCGGCATCGTAGACGAAAAGCTGACAGACGAGCCATGGAGACGAACCAGAGCGAGTCACCAGTGGAGCGCGATATTCTCGCCGAAATCGAAACCATCCTGGCAGAGCCAGTGGAATATGATCCGGTCTGCCCAGGATTCGGGACGACGTGGACGAGGCTCTTCGCCACGGGCTCCGCCGCCGCCGCCGCCATCGCCAAGAGCACCGCTAAGCCCGCAATCGCACCGCTGACACACAAAAATGTGCCAACGGTCGGCTGCAGGGTACAACGCTCAGACGAGCAACAACGGCGCAAGCTAGAGTGGCTCACCACCCCGCCACCCCCGCTAAGCCAGACGAGGCCACGGTCAGGGCTGCGCCCACCGCCGAACATCACCGGCGTCGAGAAGACGAATGGGACGATGAGGATCTCATCCGGCAGACCGACAACCGCACCCCCGACACCGGTACCAGCACCGGCGAAACCGGCGTCAACGGGTCCAG
This sequence comes from Temnothorax ravouxi, assembly GCA_030770255.1. Lineage (NCBI taxonomy): Eukaryota > Metazoa > Arthropoda > Insecta > Hymenoptera > Formicidae > Temnothorax > Temnothorax ravouxi. Next base: position 26,616 of record JASTWP010000356.1, on the reverse strand, counting down.
CCACCGGACCGACAACCAGGCCGCCGGAAGCCGCCGCGGCAGGGCCTCTCACGCCGCCTCCGCCACAACCTCCAGCTGACATCCGACCTCTGCAAGCGGAGAGATCCAAGCCACCGCCTCCGATCCCGGTGCTAGTGCAACCCGGACACATTATCTGGGTGCCGCACTACCATGCGCATGTCTCCAGGCAGCACAAGATGCGATCACGAGGCAAACGGTGGCACATAAGATTCAACGCCACCGGCACCGTACGCTCCGTAAGAGAGATCCAGCCAGGGGTCAAGCCGGAGAACCAACCCTAGAGCGCCAAATTCGCGCTTCCCAAAGGAGGGGGGTGATGTAACGATGCACCCCCGGAAAGGGCATCGTCCCGGCACGAACACCTCGCCGAAGCCGCCCGGCCGACCATCCGCAGGGGGGAGAAATAGGCACGATATGCCTACCGTATTTTGCGGCAAGAAGTCCGCGGGCGGACTTACCGCGGCAATCGTCTGAAAGCACCGAACGGTGCCGAAGACGACCGAGGACGATCGAACAGCGAGCGCGGCGTCGAGACGCCGTAATCCCCACCGTTCCGCCGTACCACTCCAACGCTCGCGCTTGCCGCTGCTACCCCCACCACTGCGTAACACCGCCGCAACGCAGGTATATAACGCGAGCGTCGTTAACGCTAATGGCGATTCCTGATTATCCGTCTCACCGACTACTCCGATCCTGAATCCCGCACCGAACTAGTCCGAAAGAAGGTAGAGCGCTTTTGGCATTCTCTGTCTTCGCCGAGTGCGTCTCGACAAACGACCAGTCCTCCCTATTCTCTTGAGTCGATCCGAAAAGAAGGTAGAGCGCCGCTGGCATCCTCTGTCTTCGTCGAGTGCGTCTCGACGAACGACCGGCTTATTCCAACCACCCGCGTATCCAAGAGTCAGTCCGAAAGGAGGAAGAGCGCCTCTGGCATTCTCTACCTCCATCGAGCGTGTTCCGACGGACGCGACTCCGGTCGCCCGCGCCTCGCGCCCCGCGCCGCGTTTGCGCTTCGCGCCGTTTCCCGCGCGCCGACCTACGCCTCGCGAGCGCCTGTCGTCACGATTTCTAGTCTACATTGTGTTACCGCGACCGCACCTATTGTACTAACACGTTCGCGATTCTTTTCTTATCTCGATGTACACATATATATACGTTTAATTGAATAAACCTTTTGTTACGCTATTAATTTGACCCGAGTCTCGTGCCTTCCTCCGCGCCTACTCCGAACCCTGACCACCCGCGAGCTAGATCCGCGCTTCGGAAGCTAGGTTGTTTTACACTGAATAAAAGTATTCAGAACGAGTGGGGTTTGTACGCAAAAATCCAATTTTATTTTTATGAGATTTATTTTCAGTATTAACTAAATATTACTTTTCCTTGTTTTATATTAACAAAGAAAAAGTAATTTCTTGTTTATACAGAGAAACATGTATGATTAATTAATTTATGAGAGTATAGATAAATTTTAATGTAACCTCAAGTGTATAACATCATAAAATTAATAAAATTAATGCAAAGTACATAATAACTTACTTTTGAATATTCTTCCAAAATACTCCGTCAGATATATCCACACGCACTTAATATTATAATACGCACAAATCAGAATAATTTCTGCAAAAATCAACAACAGACTTCTCGCACATCAAAAAGTTTATGACATGCGAGCCGAATGCGCGTGTCGCTTGTGTTCTGTGCGACACCAACCGACCCTACCGGTATTGTACTGTGTGTACCCAATAGTAAAGACCAGTGCTGCCTTTTGTACGAAAGTATCTGCATTACCAACGCTTTCAGATCGCAGTCGTCGCAGTTTGGGAGAGCAGCTGTCCCAAAAAAAGAGAGCATGTGTTTCTAATCGTGAGCGCGGGGCTCGTCTGCGGTTTGCCGCTGCAACAATCGCAATTGCGTCAGCGACTGCCCCAAAATTTTTTCCGTGCGGAAAAGAAAGTTCTCTACGCTTGGCAGAAAGTGCCGCTAGGAAATTTTTAAGTCGATTCTTATGAATCAAGCTTAAATTCGATGTCTAGGTATCCCAGGTTGCCGATGACAAGGTCCAGATAGTGCGCTTCATAGTTTTCGGTGTCCAGGTGTAATAATATGTTGAATTCGATGTCTACGTGTTCCAGGTTGCCGATGACGAGATCCACATAGTGCGCTCCGTAATTTTCGGTGTTTACGTGTATTAATACCTTGAATTCGATGTCCACGTGTCCCAGGTTGCCGATGACGGGATCCAGATAGTGCGCTTCATAGTTTTCAGTGTCCAGGTGTAATCGTACGTTGAATTCGATGTCTAGGTGTCCCAAGTTGCCGATGACAAGGTCCACATAGTGCGCTCCGTAGTTTTCGGTGTCTACGTGTATTAATACTTTGAATTCGATGTCCACGTGTCCCAGGTTGCCGATGACGGGATCCAGATAGTGCGCTTTATAGTTTTCGGTGTCTACGTGTATTAATACCTTGAATTCGATTTCTAGGTGTCCCAGGTTGCCGATGACGAGGTCCACATAGTGCGCTTCGTAGTTTTCGGTGTCCAGGTGTAATAATACGTTGAATTCGATGTCTACGTGTTCCAGGTTGCCGATGACGAGGTCCACATAGTGCGCTCCGTAGTTTTCGGTGTCTACGTGTATTAATACCTTGAAATTGATGTTTACGTGTCCCAGGTTGCTGATGACGAAGTCCAGATAACGCGGTCCGTAGTTTTTGGTGTCTAGGTGTAATAATACCTCGAATTCGATGTTTACGTGTTCCAGGTTGCCGATGACGAAGTCCACATAGTGCGCTTTGTAGTTTTTTGTGTTTAGATGTATTAATAACTTTAAATCCGAATGTAGGACACGTAGATATCGAATTTGAGGTATAAATACACGTAGACACCGAAAACTACGAAGCGCACTATGTGGATCTCGTCATCGACAACGTGGGACATTTAGACATCGAATTCAACGTATTATTACACCTGGACACCGAAAACTATGGAGCGCACTATTTGTAACCCGTTATCGGCAACCTGGGATACCTAGACATCGAATTCAAGCTTGATTCAAAAAGATCGACTTAAAAATTCCCTAGCGGCAGAACTAAAATTATGTCATGACATAATAAAAATTGGTTGAATTAAAATTATGTCTAGACATAATAAAAACTGGACAAATTAAAATTATGTCTGGACATAATAAAAATTAGATTAATTAAAATTATGTCTTGACATAATAAAAATTGGATGAATTAAAATTATGTCTGACATAAAAATAATTCCGCATTTTTATTATGTGTACACATAATTTGTTTTTGAATGAACGTAAAACGTATTTGTTACAATATCTATCCATTATTGAAAATCGATATGCGCGACAAAAGCTCTTGTATATCATTAATTATGTTATTATTTATTATATATATTTCTATCCATATATTTTCAGTATTATTGTTGTTACATTAGAAAAATTATTAGCATTTAGGATACGAATCTTTTTCCGTTAGTTTGTAAGTTTCATGATTAAAAAGATCATGTCGTATTATTAACATATACCTAAAATTTATAGAATTGTTATTAATTTTATTATATATCTTAATTGCGCGAATCTTACATATGTTTTGTAAAAATTATGCATAATATTCCTATGCAAGGATACTTGTTTAATTATTTCTTTCTATTGCATTTAAGTATAGAAAAATATACATTTTCTATGTGTTTGCACTTTATATTTAATGAGCAGGCAATTAATTGTTGTGTCCCTTTTTTACGTCGGGACACCCCTGGGATCGTTTTATCCACGGAGGAAGCGGGATGGAGGAACAATACTTTTTAATAAATGATAACTTTAATTAATCCACTCTGAGTTACAATGATTATTCGCGTGAAACGCCCGTCGATCCGAGACTCCAATTGCCCTCTCGTATCCTGTTGTCGCTTCTTTTTGTATCCTCGTCCTGTCCTTCAATATCGCTGAGTTGCTCGATCGTATGTGGGCCGATCGCGCAACTCATCTCGTTCTGATTCGGGTTGCGTAACTCTATCGGGCTGTCGCGGTCGCGTTCCCTATTGTTCTTTTCGGTCTTTCTTAATTCTTATTTATTATTACGTCTTATATATTTTTTATTATTATTACATTGGTTGGGGCCGCAACATCCCTCCCCCTTTGTGAGAAGGAAACTACAGTCTGTAGTTTTTGTTACAATTTTTCGCTGCTTATACTATTTCTATTTCTATTAGGGTGGTTTATTTTCTTTATTTGTTTTTGAGGTCACATTCTTCTTACTTTCTAGTATAATATCGCTGAGTCGCCCTGTACGTGCGGTCGGGCGCTTGCTCGTTTCTTATATCTTTTTATTACATAGGTGATTATTCCTACTATGCTTAATATAATTATTAACATAAGTGTCGATTCTACGGGATATATGACATAAGGATTTTTTATTAGGGTGTCTTGGGATTTTTCCAACTCTTTATTTATGTCGCTTATGTCTAGACTTAATTCCATTAGTTCGTTCGGATTCCTAATTACAGGTTCTAATCTAATTTCTTTTTTCGCTTGTTCGTTAGTATTCGTATTTTTATTTGTTAGTGTTATGTTAAAATCTGCTAAGTGCATTTCTATTTGTTTCATAGTGGTTTGTCTTTTTGTTTTTATAACAATGTCGGGTGTGGTTAATTTACAATTTTCGTTTATGCTTAGTTTTCCTGTTCGTTCGATTTCTATTTTTTGTTCAGCCTGATCGTTACATTAAATAGTTAGCTTTTGCTTTTTTGGCGTTGAAAATAGCCACGTTTGTGGTTCACTTAATGTTATCCATAAGGTTACGTTTGACATTATTTGACGTTTCTCGCAGGTATTTACGTATCCTGGCGCTTTTACATAAATTTGCACCTCGCATGGTGCGTTGGCTTTTATAAAGTATACCGGGTAGTTTCGGTTACATACATATTTTATTCCGTTTTGTTTACAATCGTCTAAATCGCGTTTCTCTAGCGTTATATAATTATGATTCTCTTTATCTATCGCTAATACGTTGTAAGTAATTCTTAAAAATGTAAAGATATTCGCGTGGTTGTGGACAGGTAGTAGTGTCGTTTTTATTATTTCGTACGGGGTATGCTACCACGGGAAATTTGATTATCGTATAAACGTTCGGGTTATCGTAATACGCGTTAATTTCTACGTAGTTTTGTATATCGATCCAATTTTCTAGTCTAACTTTAAATGGGAAATGAGATCCTCGCGTCAATTGTGACGTCGCTTCTTTTAATTCTGTTATTATTTTTTCTATCGGTAATAAGCGGGTGAGTATGACTCCTTCTCGCGAATATGTGAGGTAGTCTATCGTGTCTTTCACGGCTTCTGTTAGATCCTCTGTAATTGTGGTTAGTATTAATAACTGTTCGTCTACTTCTTCTTTTTTGGCGTATAGTGCTGTGTCCACCTGTATCCGTGTCGTGACGTTCGTCAGCAGTTGTTCGTTATGATATAACGATTTTTCTAAGGCCTCCATGTGGCCTATTGTGGCATTTATCACCTTTAATTGACTTTTCGCGGTGTGCCGTAGAGTCTGTTGCTGATTTTGTATCAGTTCAAGCTGCTCCTGTATGTGTTTTGCGTCGTTGGCTTGATAATGCCTTCTCCTTGCGTTTTTTCTCTCTTCGCGCGTTTAGTTGCTCTTGAGACATTGCCTTGAGCACTTTTATTAACTTGTTAATTTGTACGACACCGTCAAAATGAGGTGCAGGCTAAGGGCGGTGCGAGCGGGTGCCGTAAGTTTGCCTGGTGCGCCTACTACTAGTGCGTGTGCGGGGCCCTCCTCGTCTCGCTCGCCCCCTCCCTCCTACGTAGAAGCGGGGCCCTCCTCGTCTCGCTCGCCTCCTCTCTCCTACGTGGAAGCGGCCTTAACACCCCCGGGCACATGGGTGCTTAACCAGCTCTTGAAAATTTCGGTGGATGTGGCCACCGGTCAACGTGTGGTGCGGACGGTCCGCCGTGATTGATGTTCGGTAAGTACATATTGGCTGCGTTCAGCCGATACTCCGCTAGCCTAGCAATCGTGAGCAGTCGCTCGTTTGGTAGCGGTTTTGATTTGCAACGCCGCTTAGCGTTATCGAAGTATCGGCTGGACGGCTCTTAGCGGTTGGTAGCGGTCGCCATCTTTTTGTAAGTCGAACATAACCGCGAATATCTCGTGCGACGACGACCGACGACGACGATCTTGTACTCACAAACAATACGCGTAACGAGCTCGAGAGCGACGACAAGAGCAGAGAGCGAGCTGGCGCTGAGGATCTGCTCGAGCAGCACCGACGACGAAGCCGTCGAGGAAACCGAGAACGTCGTCACCCAACCGAAGAGGATCGTCCTGGACCGGCAGGATCCCGTCGACGTTAACGCGCAATTCACAGCGGCTGAGAGCGAACATTATTTCCTGATTGAGGAACCGTACGGCCGAAACGGTAATTTGTCTTTACACATCGACGTCGAGGTCGAGGTGAAACCAGAACCGGTGCGCTTCCACGACGAGGAAGAGGATCAGGCGTTCGTCGAACAGCCGGAAACCGGCGCGTGCGTTGTACCGATAATAAATAAATAAATAAAAATGGACTAGTAAGTATAATTACGTCTGTTAATTTGTGAGTTATGTCTATGATATTCGCCGCCAATACACACACACACACACACACATACGTATATTATGTACTTCTATTTATCTCCAGCATACCTGTTGAATACGTACCACCAGATGAACAACAATTGACTGAGTTGGAGACACTAACTGATGTGACACAAGATGGAACCATGTTAAAAATAACATATAATTATCAGGGCGAGTTATATGAAGTGACGGACAGTAGTGAAACTCACTCTAAACTACAGGCAGGTTAGTGGAATTTACTTACACAATATATTGAACATAGAAATTATAGGTTTCTCGTAGTAGTACAAGGTACAAGTGCAAGCAACTAATATATAAATTGTCATGAAATGAACCATTTTATTGCAGATGTAAACTTCTTCGCCGAATTTTTCGAAAAAGTTACTGAAAAAAACGCTGTACAAGATAACGTTGGTGAATCTGACTGTAGCCAAATCAACCCAGATCACACAATGGTAGCACCCGGATCACACAACCCGGATAACGCTGTACAAAATAACGTGGGTGAATCTGACTGTAGCCAAATCAACCCGGATCACACAATGGTAGCACCCGGATCACACAACCCGGATAACGCTGTACAAAATAACGTGGGTGAATCTGACTGTAGCCAAATCAACCCGGATCACACAATGGTAGCACAAGAGGACCTCAACGAAATACCTAACAATGATGAAAACGGTACATTATGAAATACGATTAAAAACTTAATCATTTGAGACATTTTATAAATTATATAATAGTATATAAATTATTAAAAAATCTTTATAATCGCAATTGTATTTCTTTTTATGTTAGAAGTGTGAATCATGTATACGCATTTCTATTTACGTTTCATACATTAGCATGAGATTTATGAATATGTCATAAGTTTGTATTGATCATTACTTCATTAATACAATGATAAATTATTGAATTGCAAAAATCACAAAAGATTATTTTCATATTTCAGAACGATTGTTTCAATACGCCCAATTTCAGTGATTCATAATAATAGAATGATGGGGAACACCAGAGAATTAGAACTTATAGAAATATACTCAAGTAATTTCTTTGAATCGACCGTGACTGGCAATAAATAACGTCTCTTCGATATGAACGTTGAAAAACTGTGAGCCAACTTGGTTTGTCAGATTCACACAGCACTTTTTTCGGATCAATCATCGAGGCATTATTAATTTCGACCATGGGTTTTGGTCAGTTGATGTAATTTCTAAATTAAATCGTTTTTTAAATTTTTGACCTCAGTGGTCGAATTGGCACGACACCCGCACGGTATACGGGAGGTTCCAGGTTCAAACCCTGGCTGGGGTAATATTTTTCGCAAAAAATTTTAAAAATTATTTAATTTAGAAATTACATCAATTGACCAAAACCCATGGTCGAAATTAATAATGCCTCGATGATTGATCCGAAAAAAGTGCTGTGTGAATCTGACAAACCAAGTTGGCTCACAGTTTTTCAACGTTTATATCGAAGAGACGTTATTTATTGCCAGTCACGGTCGATTCAAAGAAATTACTTGAGTGTTATTATACTGGCAAAAGAAATTTACTATTCTGTTTATTATAGAAATATAATTTATTCTTACAATATGCGTTTCAATTACAAATTCATTTTCTTTTATGTGTCATTCTATAGTTTTTGGAAGTCACTTATGACATGATTAAGTATCTTAAATATGATACATATACATGTATAGGCATGATCATTTATAAAAGTTATTACTAATCTAACAGAGCTATAAGCTATGTCAGACTTTCTTGTACACATTAAAATATTCATTTTATATTAATAATGTATGAAGTCATTATTTCAATGTCATCTATTCATCATTAAGTCTGTTCATTAAGTCATCTATTTCAATGTCACGGTTTAGACATCGTAATTCTATTACTATTTCTTACACGTAGTATAGCTTGTGGCACTGTATACTGGCCATGTATACTAGATATGAAGGAAGGACTTTGAGAGAAATTTATTCACAAGTGGCCAGTTTTTACATGTCAGATGAAAAATTATTACATCTAGTTAACTGTCATATTACAAGTTTTTATGTAATGAACTATATTCAACATTATACGTCTGCAGTAAATACATATCAATACATATATAAAAAAAGAGATGAGATAAATCATTAATTCTTACGAAGATGGCCTAAAATTTTACCAAGAAACACCCCAAACCCAAATTTTTCGATTTGAATGACTTTTTGTGAATATGTATATCACTTTAATATTAATAATACATGAATAATGGTATGCTTCATATAAATGAATAATTATATTCATTCATATATATGAATCATTATATTCATTTTTCATGTATTTGTGAGTCACTATATATCCACAAAATCATCCAAAGCGAAGTGTTCGGGTTCAGGCTGTTCCCTTGTAAGACTATTGTTATTTCAATTAGCTGCTACTCAACGTTATCGGCCCGTTTTTTTTTTAATAGCGTACACTTAATGATGTAAATAATATATAAAAAAATATCACGTGACTGTTACGTTGCAAAAATAATAAAAGGAAATAAAGATCAGTATCTATACACAAAATCATATAGAACTCAAGCAATGATGCGGATAAAAAAAATTTGCTAGATCAAAACACAAGGGTCAAATCGTTCTGAAGTTTGAAAACAGATACTTGTGTGTATCATTTGAATTATATAAATTCTTTAATAGGAGGAGTAGCCTGTTAAGCTTAAGACTGTGCCTGTTCGCTGGAAGGCTGCGTCTCCTCTGTTTGCTCCGTTTGCTCTGATTGTTTAGTTGAATTCTCAGTTTTCTGAACACCCTCGGATTCAATCGTATTAATATTGATTGTAACGGTACATTATGAATTTCCTAAATTAATGTGTTAAAGATTAAGTTAAGTTTAAAAAAAAACAATACGCACATTTGTTTCATACAATAATCAATTTTTTATATATTTTTTATTCTTTATTTCAGATTCTAAATTTCAATGGGATTATAAATCTATTTTATTCCTCCTATCCAAATATTCCGAACGGCTGGCAAAATTTAGAAGTCCAACAATAAAAAAAATTACGCTTTGGAGAGAAATAAAAAAAGAATTTGATGACATAGGGATTTCGCAAGTTACTGTACAAATGATTGACCATAAATTTCGAAATTTGAAAACCAGATATAAAAATATAAAAGATAATAACAAAAAAACCGGACGAGGGCGACAGCCATGGGAGTGGTACCAGCAGATGGAGGATATTTTGGAAAATGATAAATCTGTTAATTTTGACACCGGTATTGCGTCAATGGATGATGGACCAATCAACTTATTGCAGAGCAGGATTTCATCAGCAAACAGGTTATCACCGACATTAATATCAGTTATTCAAAATTTTTATGATAATTGTGATTTCGCGCATTTTTCGTCACATATTTCGTCTTTTTCCTCGTCTTCTGACGCGTTTTCGGACAGTGATGCAGAAGTTAGTGCTGATACGCCCTCCACTTCACGTGATGCAGAAGTTAGTACTGATACGCCCTCCAATTCACGCCACCCGGATGATGGCGATCGTAGTTATAGTCCAAATGGAGAGTCAACATCACGAGAGACTGCACAATCTTCAACATTGTCTACCCCGTCGAAAGAATATAAAACTAGAAAATCCATGCAAAACAATTATACTCACAAAGAAACAAAGCATTGCAACAGGAGAAAAGCAAAATAGATGTACTTCGAAGCATTGAAAATACAATTGCTACAGCATTTACACAGAAAAATGAAATATTGCAACGCGAGTTGCAACGTAAAAATCTAATATTGGAAAGACGAAATGAACTTTTGGAAAATTTAATTGAGAAAATAACACCACGCAATACAGGTCTTCCTAATTAAAAAAAAAATTGAGTCTATATATAGGTCTATATATCTTAATAAATAAAAAATGATTTAATTTTATAACAAAAATAAAAAATTTATTATAATATATAAACAAAAATACAGTTTACAAGTTATTCATTATTTGTTCCCTTTTCATCCGCGCATTTTCATCGTCATTTATATCGTTATTGTCTTCACCATTTTCATCATTAATGTCCTCATTCAACAAGTAGTTCTCCCTTATATTCATTTCATCGTGCATTAAAAGAAAATTGTGGAGAGTGCAGGCCGCTGCAATGATGTAATTTGCCATTGTTACACTATGAACATCGATATATTTCAATCTCCGCCATTTGCACTTCAATAATCCAAATGCACGCTCAATAATCGACCGTATAGACGAAAGTTTGATGTTATATCTAGACTGTTCTGGCGTAAGATGTCCGTTGTCTCGAAAAGGTGTCATTAGATTTTGAAGCAATGGATACGCTGAATTGCCTAGAATGTGCTTTCGTGGTGGTAGAATTGGATTTTCTTCATTCATCAGTCTGTTAAAAATGGGGCTACTGCGAAATACAGCTGCATCATGTGCTCGTCCTGGCCGACCAATTAGGCAATCTATAAACTTGCCCGTATGATCGCATATGCCTGCAATAACATATAATAACCTATGAATGTAATTGTTCGATTCTCAAAACAAAAACAACATATTATGCATTTCTATCATATCTTGACAATTTAATCGCACACGACGATTTGATACCTAATAATATGTAAGTATTAAATAATATGTAATTAAATATTATTATGAGAATTGAAATTGATAGTCAACGAACCTTGAAAATTAATTGAATGGAATCCTTTACGATTATAATAATCGTTTGCATTTCCGGGCGGTTGTTTAATGGGAATGTGACATCCGTCAATGGCCCCCACAACACCCGGAAATCCTCGCGATCGCATACGGAAAATCTGGAACAAACAAAACAGAATTCACAACATTGCTGATATATGGTATAAAATAAAAAGATTCTACGAATTACCTTTTCATTATTTTCACACTCTTCGGCATTTGGCCATATTACAAATTGTGGCATCATATTTTTTAATGCACAAATTACTTCTTTAAATACTACATGGGCGTTACTTTTTGAGAGCCCAAATCTGTCGGCAACGGATTTAAAGCTCTCAGGAGTGGCAATAATCCATATAGTTAACAGAATTTTTTTCCGTAACGGAACGTTGTTTTCATCTTGCCCAATTTTTCGATATATTAAATTTTCCAATTCCTTGTAACAAAAAAAATATTTAAAAACACGTGTTATGGTTAATATATACATTAGTTGCTTTTCATTTACACTCAAGTATCGAGTCACTCAGTTATGTGAGTATTTTATACTCAGGTAAGATATGTCATTTTGCACTTACCTGCTTATTTTGGTGACAAAACTATCGCATAACAATACAGATTCACTTTTAATGTGAGTCTATTAGGTTCATTAAAGCACACGGTCTCGATTGCGGATAAAAACTCAGTTGAATCTCACTTGCCAGCATGCAAAAAGAACGTGCATATTCAACTGAGTTATGACGTCACAAGTGAGGATTATCTGAGTTTTGGTGTAAATGGAAAGCAACTATTATTTTATAGTGTTATTAAAAAATATCTCACCTCATATGATGCTCGGCTCATTCTAAAATGCGAGTAAAATTGATTATCATTGTAACGTGGTACTACATGCTCATAGTAATGCAAATTTACAATTCCTCCGTTCGGTCTATCTCCGTGTATTAAGTCATGTAGTATTGGTGCATCTTCTACACTAATCGCCACAATATCGACGATATTTATATGTCCTGACAAAAATCATACATGACTAATTGATCATATACATACTATAAAGCTCATTATTATTTACTTCCTTACCTTGGTCATTTATAACAGGAATGAGTAAATCTTCGACCTCATCTTCATCATCATCATCATCATCATCATCATCATTCAATAATTCATATAAAACCAAATTATCAATATTTTCCATACTGGTTATGGAATGATTGGGAGCTCGGTACGTCTAGGAGATCGCTAGAATCTGGATCATCCGTGAGAAGTACGACTTCCTTGACGACCGCCTGATACTCGTAGTCGTTGCTAACGTCGACGACTTCGTCGCAGCTCGACTTTTGATCGCTTTCGTTCGTTTTCTGAATAATTATCGGTACAACGCACGCGCCGGTTTCCGGCTGTTCGACGAACGCCTGGGGCCCTATTCTTGAAATAGTTGCGTATACGCAAGTGATGAGTTGCGAATGATCGCAATGGAAAATCCCTAGACCCCTATTCTTGAAATAGTTTCGTATACGCAAGTGATGAGTTGCGAATGATCGCAATGGAAAATCCCTAGAACAGTATTCTTGACAGTCGCAAGTGGTAACGTATACGCAATTTACTATTCGCAATGCAACGAATGGGTCCCACTATACGTTTCAAGAGAAACGTATAAGTATAAGTTATACTGTAAAGAAAACAGAAAGTTAGGCTATTGAAAAATGGATGTGGAAGACATCCTAGTACATGCACCAGTTTTACATATATTAGAAAATGCTAATATAGCAGAAGAACGGGAGAGAATTTTCCACAACAGAGATGATCCTTTCGAGTTATCAAATAAAAAGTTTATTCAAATTTTTCGATTAAGTAAACCTGCAGCAAGATATGTTATTGATCTCGTTGAACCATATCTAACTCCTCAAACAAGAATTTCTGCAATTGATTCTACAACAAAGGTAATTATTCTAAAATTAAGATTCTAAAATTAAGATAATATTTGTGCATAATGCACATAAATACAAAAATCTACAGGTTATGACAGCATTGCGATTCTTTGCAAGTGGTTCGTATCAAATGGATATCGGTAAAAATATTTATATGGCAGTGAGTCAACCAACAGTATCTCGTTGCATAAATGAAGTAATAAATGCAATGACAAGGCAAGAGATTATGGACCAATGGATAAAATTTCCTTCTACCTTAGCAGAATTGAATGAATTACGAATACAGTAAGAATACATACAAATTTTCTATATGATATAAAATATATAATTATATAATGTTAAATTTTTTACAATTATATTACTATTTTTTGTTTCAGATTTTATACAAGATATGAATTACCAGGCACTATTGGATGTATCGATTGCACTCACATCGCAATCTTTCCTCCAACAGGACATAATAATCCCGAGCATATATACGTCAACAGAAAAGGCTATCACTCGATTAATACACAATTGGTAATAATTAATTTAACATGAATTATTTACATTTATTACAAATGTATATAATAATTATGTATTGTATTTTATTACAGATCTGTGATTGGTGTTTAAGAATAATGAATGTAAACGCACGTTACCCTGGCAGCAGTCATGATTCGTACATTTGGAATAATTCCAATGTAAAGAATGCAATGATCCATCTATACAGACGATATCCGAACAATAATTTTCATTTACTAGGTAAGATATATGTTGTATCACATATACTTTAGCACACCGTGTAATAATAAAATATTAGAGAAATTACTTAGCAAACACAATGTTACATATAACGTATATATTGGTTGTAATTTCCTACTTAACAATTTAATTATTATGTAACACCTATGTTATATACAGTTATATTGTTAAGTAGGAAATTACAACATGTACATTACATGTAACATTGTGTCTGCTAGATAGAAATCTGAATGGGTAGTATATAATGAAGAAAAAAATTTTTTGTCATATGCTTAATAAAAACAAAAAAGGTACAAGACAAAAAAATTATTATACTATATAATTAGTAGATTAAAGATTTGAACATTTCTCTTATTAGTTTTATTACACATTCAATATGCCTATTTAATAGGTAAATCATCGTTTGTTTAAAAATTTTTATATACATTAAATTGTTGCATTTCTATTTTTTGTTTGCAGGTGACTCAGGATATCCCTTACGGCCTTGGATAATGACTCCTGTAACGGATGCAGCGCAAAATAGTCCGGAAGAAGCATATAATAAAAAGCAAATGAAATGTCGTGCATTAATAGAACAGTGCAATGGTGTATTAAAAATGCGTTTTAGATGTTTATTGAAACATAGAGTGCTACATTATGCTCCATCAATAGCATCAAAAATCATACATACCTGTGTTATATTGCACAATATATGTATCAGTGAAAATGTACCAATGCCATTGGAGGTTAATGATGATTTTGACGAACTGGACTTTGGAATATATAATAATGAAAATTTTAATGAAAATGAAAGAAATAACGGACCTGAAAGAAACATTCGAAGAATCGATCCAGATTTAGCAGCTGAAAGAATGAAACGGCAACAAATTATAAGAAATTATTTTTCCTGAGTCGTTATAAAACTGAAACCATATTACGTTTAATGTATATTTTATATATTTATATTTTAGTATATTTCTAATGTTTAAATTACTTAGTAATAAAATTTAATATTTATAATTAAGTATTATGGTATAAATAAACTATTGTTTTATCTCTACATATTTATTTGTCTTTGTAATTAGAAATAAAAGGACCCCGCACACATCACAGGGAAAATTGGCCATCCGTCGAATTTGCTGAAATTTTAGTATGATGTAGTTCATGCCGTCCTGATTAAAAGTCATAATGGGCCCGAGGTCAAAGAATGGACAGTTTCCGAGATACGGGAGGTCAAAGGTCCATAATAGTACCTTATTCGAAAATTCTATTCTTTGTGTATATCCGCACGTGAGCAGTGTTGTTGTGTGCGTATGTGCCATTCTACGTATGTGTGTGTGTGTGAGCGTAGCCTGGTTTGATACATGGCAATAGTAATATGGCAATATGGCCACCTACGAAACTAGTGCACGGATCGAGATCAAACTTGACCAGCATGTTCACCGTCGAAAAAGGGTTTTATTTTTATTTAAGCATGCGTACTATGCGTGGCCATATTACCCTCACTGACGTTATATCGCCATCTGATCTCGTACTCTCCGGTGTGACACAATGGCAGAGTTTCAGGATTGGTGATAGCTAATAAAGACAAGATCGGTTGGTAATCCAGCCAATGAAGGCAAGTTCGGTTGGTGATCCAGCCAATGAAGGCAAGATCAGTTAGTGATCCAGCCAATAAAGGCAAGATCGGTTGGTGATCCAGCCAATGAAGGCAAGATCAGTTGGTAATCCAGCCAATGAAGGCAAGATCGGTTGGTGATCCAGCCAATGAAGGCAAGATCAGTTAGTGATCCAGCCAATGAAGGCAAGATCGGTTGGTGATCCAGCCAATGAAGGCAAGATCAGTTAGTGATCCAGCCAATGAAGGCAAGATCGGTTGGTGATCCAGCCAATGAAGCCAATTTTCTATCGCTCTCTTTCCCAAATATTCGAACAATACTCAAATAATATTAAAATAGTACAAAGAAAAAAAGTCGCCAGAACCGAAACTCGCCGAAGTAAGATTCGGCTTCAAATAACTAAGCGAGCCGATTCTCGACGACTCGACCTACGAAGCTTACAAATACACATACATATGCAGAATGGCACATACGCACACAACAACACTGCTCACGTGCGGATATACACAAAGAATAGAATTTTCGAATAAGGTACTATTATGGACCTTTGACCTCCCGTATCTCGGAAACTGTCCATTCTTTGACCTCGGGCCCATTATGACTTTTAATCAGGACGACATGAACTACATCATACTAAAATTTCAGCAAATTCGACGGATGGCCAATTTTCCCTGTGATGTGTGCGGGGTCCTTTATATTGACGTAAAATAAATTTTTAAACTTCGTATCATAGCATAGTACAAAAGAAGATAATAAAACAATACATCAAACTTAAATCATAACTATTAATACAAAATTGCAGATAAGTATAATATTGGTATTTTCTATTCTAGTAATGCACATGTTTTCCAAACATAAATAATTATCTTATTAATTTTATCGAATGCTTAAACTAATCATCTAGTTGACTAGTTATCAGTCTTATTACATTCACTTTAGTGCTTTTAATAAAACGTTCAACAGAAAGTATAAGACATGAAAAATAAAAATATGTAAAAAATAAAAATGTTCATAAATTGGTTTTGGAACATTCTGTATATGTAAATTAGACATTAAAAATTCCATTTTTCTAATGTCTTGCTTATTTTTTCGCTTACTTCTACAAATCTTTTTAAATATTCTAATTTTTTTTCATAATAATTTTTCTTTAATTCATATGTGTCTTTATAAATGTCATTCAAATGTGCTGATACTTCAATAACATTCTTTAATTGTTTTTTTCCTGTATTGCTTCTCTTTTCCTTTAATGGCGTTATCTTTTCATTGTCATTTTCTGTACTGCGTATTAAAGAATTAGTGTTGCTTAATATACAGGGTGTAACAGAATTGTTGGTACTTTTCTCAGATTTAGATAGAGCGAGCCAAACTGAGTCGAAAAGTCATGTACCATTTTGCAATTTTCGCAATAGTTTATGAGTTATTAATGATTAAAAATCGCCGTATTAGCCCGCCCACCGCCAAATCCAAGCGCGCGGCGAGAAGCGGCCGCCCCGCGGTCCGCGCGCGGGCAGTTGTTTACTACAAGCGGCGATGATCACGCACGAGCGGCGCATAACGCCGGGCCCCCGTCCTGAGCGATGATAGTTTCTCGCCTTTTTTAAATAGAAATAAAATATTCTAACATAGAAAAATTTTTTGTGCGTACGTATGTACATACGTGTGTACATGCATACACAGAAAAATATCAATTGTACTGCTTAAAAAAGCGATTACTCAATTTATTTTTTTTTTAGTAAGTAACGGTTGTCTTTAAGGAAAGAATATTTTCTTGATAATAGTCTTATTGTAAAATGTACAAATTTTAGAAAGAGTCTTTATCATCTACTCGAAAGAAGAATTTATACTTCTTCAAAGAACATAATAAAATTTTATCAAAGAAAAATCAAAATTATAAATAAAGTAATATGAGGACCCTCGAGATTAAAATAGGAGAAGTCAAGGTTATGAGGGAGATGTCAGACGCAGATCACAGTGCGTAATATCAGAAATAACTGATTTATTCGTCGTTTTGATACATTACATCGATCCGTACGTTTCGGTTCAGTTTTCAGCCATCTTCAGCGATAGTTACAGAAATTAAGTTACACGTTCTCCGTACCGTATAGTGAGTGTACTGATTCCAAGTATCAGAAACATAGACCAATTGATTCATATCTGTAAATTTGTTTAATTAATGTTGAGATATTAAAAAGATCCCTTAGGAAATTCACCATTTGGTCTGAAAAACGTGGAATACAAAGCCATGTACATAATGAATACTCTCTGCGAGAAGACGTGACGATCTTATCGACACGACACATGCACAGCAATGATATAAAAGATCTTGCAAGAAGAGGCATGTCGTAGGTCAACACACCGGCGAGGATTATAACAAAGCACGATTTGACACCGTCTCAAAATGACACGGATTTTTTGCATCATGCATATGTCACGGTTTTGAGCAAATTGTAATCCATGCTCATGAACTTTGGTCGTTGGCAAATCGGGGTTTTACTATTGATACATGCAATGTTGTGACGGTGTCAAATTGTGCTTTGTTATAATCCTCGCCGGTGTGTTGACCTACGACATGCCTCTTCTTGCAAGACCCTTCACATCATTGTGTGTCGTGTCGACAAGATCGTCAAGTCTTCTCGCAGAGAGTATTCATTATGTACATGGCTCTGTATTCCACGTTTTTCAAGACAAATAGTGAGTTTCCTAAGGGATCTTTTTAATATCTCAACATTAATTGAACAAATTTACAGATATGGATCAATTGGTTTATGTTTCTAATACTTTAAATCAGCAAACTCATCATACGGTACGGAGAACGTGTAACTTAACTTCTGTAACTACCGCTGAAGATGGCTCAAAACTGAGCCGAAACATACGGATCGATGTAATGTATCAAAACGACGAATAAATCAGTTATTTCTGATATTACGCACTGTGATCTGCGTCTGACCCTCATAGCCTTGACTTCTCCTATCAAAATAATTATCAAATCGAATTTTTGTTTTAATTTTATATTCTTAACTGAAGAACTGAATAATTAGAATTTAGAATATTATTTATTTTAAGTAATATTATCAAGAAAACATTTTTTGTAAAGATCATCGTTACTTAAAAGAAGAGAAAACTGAGTAACTGGTTGTCTTAGCATTAGAATGATATTTTTTTTGCGTGTGCGTATACGGCACGCCATTTTACTATTTAATACCATTATAAAAATTCTACCAAATTAAATTGATACTCAAAAAAAAGAAATTATTATTACGTCTAGACATACTTATAATTCATCGAATTATTATTAAGCTATAATTGAAAATGCAGAATTACAGTTATGTCTAGACAAAATATTAATTCTGAATTTATTTTACGTTATGACATAAAAAATTTGCGGGAATTAAAATTATGTACATAATTGTAATTCCCGAATTTTACTGATGTACGCAATTTTAATACTTGAATTTCTATTATGTACACAATTGTAATTCTGGAATTACTTTTTTTTTCTTTTGGTAAGTAACGGGGTTCTTTAAGAAAGAATATTTTTTTGATAATAATCTTAAAATGTATTCATCACAAATTTTAGAAAAAGTCTTTATCATGTACTGGAAAAGAGAATTTATACTCCTTCAAAAAACATTATAAAATTTATAAGCGGTATTATTTGACCAAACTGACGTTGCGTATAATGTCATACAATTACATTAATTCAATCCTCATAACTGTTCTTCAATATTTATTATTATGGATCGCGATATAAGATCGCGAGCCAAAAAATAATTTTTTTTCTGTGGCAAGAAAATGATAGAGCGCTATCATTTCCACACCACCTTGCGGTAGATAGCATGGCGCATTTTTTTTTAAGTGGTATCCCCAGTAGGTCTAATCCACTTTGCATTAAAATATGAGAATATTTTAATGCAAAAACTGTTCGAAGTGCCTTCCTCCTTCTCGTATACAGAGTTCGGCCCTTCAAGTAATATTGCGCGTCGCGCGGAGCGCCATTTCCGGCGTGATGGTACCGAAAGCTGCGAGAATTTCTTCTCGTACCTCAGCTTCTGTACCACCACGCCTGTGTTCGACTAAATCTTTGACGTAACCCCAAACGAAATAGTTGAGCACGTTAAGATCTGGCGACCGCGCCGGCCAAATGATTGGGCCACCTCGACCCATCCATCTGTCCGGATATCGCTCGTCTAAAACATTTCGCGCCTGTCGCGAAAAATGCGCGGGAGCCCCGTCGTGCTGGAAAATGAGCTCTTCCCGTTCACGAAGGGGAACGTCTTCGAGAAAACCGGGCAACTCATTTTCCAGAAACCGCGCGTAAATTTCCCCGGTTAAGCGTGGCGGGAGAATGTAGGGACCGATCTGAAAATCATAGAAAGAGTGTGATTTGAAAAAACTGTGATGGAGACAAAGACGGACTTTCTTAACTCATAAACTTACTACTTACAATTCGGTTCGCTTTTATTCCTGCCCAAACATTTATCGACCAGCGATATTGGAACGCGCCTTGGCGAATGACGTGCGGATTTTCACCTCTCCATAATACATAATTATGGGCGTTGAACATCCCATTTGGTGTGAAGGTCGCTTCGTCCGTCCACAGGATGCGGTCGGGGAAAAGGGCGTTTCGCCGACACTGCGCGAGCAACCCTGTGTATTTCGCCGATAATTATTATTTGTTAAAAGCAGCGTAAACATTAAAGAAAGATGATAAAAGTACCTTCACAATAATAGAGGCGCTGCTCTGCATCTCTGCATATTTTAAAATATTCTTTTGTTTTAAAATATTTTTAAAATATTCTTTTGTTTTAACGTGGTTCGTCGCTCCACGACAAAACGTGCCCAGCGTCCAACGTGCGTGCATTCTCGCGAATATTTCGATAAATCGTAAGAAAATGTATACTGCTCGAGAATATACCGACATGCTGATAACGTATGGAATGGCTGGAGAAAACGTCCGTGCCGCCGATCGCCTTTACGCGGAACGATTCCCCGGGCGTGAACGACATCCCGGATACAATGTGATTTTGGGATGTGTCCGACGCGCCAGAGAGACAGGATCTCTTTTGCCAAATTGGCGAAATGCTGGTGCACCGGTGCAACGTCGCGTAATCGACGAAGAGAGAATCCTGCAAGCATTCGAGGATTTCGAGGACAACCCCGAGAACCCCGAGAGACGACCTACCATACGCCGTGTCGCTGGTATGCTTGATCTCTCCCACAGCGTCGTACATCGGGTTCTACGTCAGGACGGATTGCACCCGTTTCATTATCAACGGGTGCAGCATCTTATGGCAAGAGATGCAGAGCAGCGCCTCTATTATTGTGAAGGTACTTTTATCATCTTTCTTTAATGTTTACGCTGCTTTTAACAAATAATAATTATCGGCGAAATACACAGGGTTGCTCGCGCAGTGTCGGCGAAACGCCCTTTTCCCCGACCGCATCCTGTGGACGGACGAAGCGACCTTCACACCAAATGGGATGTTCAACGCCCATAATTATGTATTATGGAGAGGTGAAAATCCGCACGTCATTCGCCAAGGCGCGTTCCAATATCGCTGGTCGATAAATGTTTGGGCAGGAATAAAAGCGAACCGAATTGTAAGTAGTAAGTTTATGAGTTAAGAAAGTCCGTCTTTGTCTCCATCACAGTTTTTTCAAATCACACTCTTTCTATGATTTTCAGATCGGTCCCTACATTCTCCCGCCACGCTTAACCGGGGAAATTTACGCGCGGTTTCTGGAAAATGAGTTGCCCGGTTTTCTCGAAGACGTTCCCCTTCGTGAACGGGAAGAGCTCATTTTCCAGCACGACGGGGCTCCCGCGCATTTTTCGCGACAGGCGCGAAATGTTTTAGACGAGCGATATCCGGACAGATGGATGGGTCGAGGTGGCCCAATCATTTGGCCGGCGCGGTCGCCAGATCTTAACGTGCTCGACTATTTCGTTTGGGGTTACGTCAAAGATTTAGTCGAACACAGGCGTGGTGGTACAGAAGCTGAGGTACGAGAAGAAATTCTCGCAGCTTTCGGTACCATCACGCCGGAAATGGCGCTCCGCGCGACGCGCAATATTACTTGAAGGGCCGAACTCTGTATACGAGAAGGAGGAAGGCACTTCGAACAGTTTTTGCATTAAAATATTCTCATATTTTAATGCAAAGTGGATTAGACCTACTGGGGATACCACTTAAAAAAAAATGCGCCATGCTATCTACCGCAAGGTGGTGTGGAAATGATAGCGCTCTATCATTTTCTTGCCACAGAAAAAAAATTATTTTTTGGCTCGCGATCTTATATCGCGATCCATAATAATAAATATTGAAGAACAGTTATGAGGATTGAATTAATGTAATTGTATGACATTATACGCAACGTCAGTTTGGTCAAATAATACCGCTTATAAATTTTATAATGTTTTTTGAAGGAGTATAAATTCTCTTTTCCAGTACATGATAAAGACTTTTTCTAAAATTTGTGATGAATACATTTTAAGATTATTATCAAAAAAATATTCTTTCTTAAAGAACCCCGTTACTTACCAAAAGAAAAAAAAAGTAATTCCAGAATTACAATTGTGTACATAATAGAAATTCAAGTATTAAAATTGCGTACATCAGTAAAATTCGGGAATTACAATTATGTACATAATTTTAATTCCCGCAAATTTTTTATGTCATAACGTAAAATAAATTCAGAATTAATATTTTGTCTAGACATAACTGTAATTCTGCATTTTCAATTATAGCTTAATAATAATTCGATGAATTATAAGTATGTCTAGACGTAATAATAATTTCTTTTTTTTGAGTATCAATTTAATTTGGTAGAATTTTTATAATGGTATTAAATAGTAAAATGGCGTGCCGTATACGCACACGCAAAAAAAATATCATTCTAATGCTAAGACAACCAGTTACTCAGTTTTCTCTTCTTTTAAGTAACGATGATCTTTACAAAAAATGTTTTCTTGATAATATTACTTAAAATAAATAATATTCTAAATTCTAATTATTCAGTTCTTCAGTTAAGAATATAAAATTAAAACAAAAATTCGATTTGATAATTATTTTGATAGGAGAAGTCAAGGCTATGAGGGTCAGACGCAGATCACAGTGCGTAATATCAGAAATAACTGATTTATTCGTCGTTTTGATACATTACATCGATCCGTATGTTTCGGCTCAGTTTTGAGCCATCTTCAGCGGTAGTTACAGAAGTTAAGTTACACGTTCTCCGTACCGTATGATGAGTTTGCTGATTTAAAGTATTAGAAACATAAACCAATTGATCCATATCTGTAAATTTGTTCAATTAATGTTGAGATATTAAAAAGATCCCTTAGGAAACTCACTATTTGTCTTGAAAAACGTGGAATACAGAGCCATGTACATAATGAATACTCTCTGCGAGAAGACTTGACGATCTTGTCGACACGACACACAATGATGTGAAGGGTCTTGCAAGAAGAGGCATGTCGTAGGTCAACACACCGGCGAGGATTATAACAAAGCACAATTTGACACCGTCACAACATTGCATGTATCAATAGTAAAACCCCGATTTGCCAACGACCAAAGTTCATGAGCATGGATTACAATTTGCTCAAAACCGTGACATATGCATGATGCAAAAAATCCGTGTCATTTTGAGACGGTGTCAAATCGTGCTTTGTTATAATCCTCGCCGGTGTGTTGACCTACGACATGCCTCTTCTTGCAAGATCTTTTATATCATTGCTGTGCATGTGTCGTGTCGATAAGATCGTCACGTCTTCTCGCAGAGAGTATTCATTATGTACATGGCTTTGTATTCCACGTTTTTTCAGACCAAATGGTGAATTTCCTAAGGGATCTTTTAATATCTCAACATTAATTAAACAAATTTACAGATATGAATCAATTGGTCTATGTTTCTGATACTTGAATCAGTACACTCACTATACGGTACGGAGAACGTGTAACTTAATTTCTGTAACTATCGCTGAAGATGGCTGAAAACTGAACCGAAACGTACGGATCGATGTAATGTATCAAAACGACGAATAAATCAGTTATTTCTGATATTACGCACTGTGATCTGCGTCTGACATCTCCCTCATAACCTTGACTTCTCCTATTTAATCTCGAGGGTCCTCATATTACTTTATTTATAATTTTGATTTTTCTTTGATAAAATTTTATTATGTTCTTTGAAGAAGTATAAATTCTTCTTTCGAGTAGATGATAAAGACTCTTTCTAAAATTTGTACATTTTACAATAAGACTATTATCAAGAAAATATTCTTTCCTTAAAGACAACCGTTACTTACTAAAAAAAAAATAAATTGAGTAATCGCTTTTTTTAAGCAGTACATTGATATTTTTCTGTGTATAGCATGTACACACGTATGTACATACGTACGCACAAAAAATTTTTCTATGTTAGAATATTTTATTTCTATTTAAAAAAGGCGAGAAACTATCATCGCTCAGGACGGGGGCCCGGCGTTATGCGCCGCTCGTGCGTGATCATCGCCGCTTGTAGTAAACAACTGCCCCGCGCCGCGGACCGCGGGGCGGCCGCTTCTCGCCGCGCGCTTGGATTTGGCGGTGGGCGGGCTAATACGGCGATTTTTAATCATTAATAACTCATAAACTATTGCGAAAATTGCAAAATGGTACATGACTTTTCGACTCAGTTTGGCTCGCTCTATCTAAATCTGAGAAAATTACCAACAATTCTGTTACACCCTGTATATCCACTTTTATAACTGATTTATCATTTTTGGAGGTACATTGGTTGAATATCCGTATAATTCTTAAATGTTTTTTATCATATTTTCTTTTTCCACTCATTAAATCCTGTAAATTATTTTCATTGTGTGGATTATTTTTTTTTTCTAAAGCAACAATATTGCTGTTTGTATCTGTGTCATTACGCAAATGTAGTAAAAAATCATCTTCATTCTTCATCTAATTATTCCACTTCTGGTTGTGTCCTTCCTGTAAGCAAATAAACATTCTATTTATATAAAAATTATTTATGTCATAAATATATAAGTATATACGTATATTAAATTTTTTAATCTTTTTTTTACATGTAACGTAGAGCAAGAAACACTGTGGCTGTTGCTTCAAAATTCACTACTTGTACTAAAAATCTGCAGTTCAAGCATAATATAAATTTTCATCCACTGACAGTAAATTTTGAAACAGCCTGTCACATACAAATATTTTATTCACATATATATCAGATTATTTCTATACATATTAATAGGTGCATTTGATGATAGATGCTTTTTACCACTCTTATATGGCCTATTTCTACCGCTGGTAAATTAACTTTAATCTTGGTTTAACTTACTTTTTATCTTTCTCTAATTCTATGAATTGGAAAAAAGATACAAGATAAGTTAAACCAAGATTAAAGTTAATCTACTTTGGTAGAAATGAACATTATAACCAATTCCACAAATTACTTTAACCGGAGTTTAACTAACAATACCTAATAGAAGAGTCTGTTTTATATAAAACAAATTCTCTTATTGGATATTGTTAGTTAAAATCCGGTTAAAGTAGATTGTGCAATTGACCCATAGCATGCTGTTATTGTTTATCTAATGAGTGAAAAAAAATAGAATGACACTAATAACACTAATAACGTCTTTCCAAAATTTACTGCTGGTGATAAAAATTTATATTATGCTTGACCTACAGATTTTCAATGCAAGTAGTGAATTTTGGAACACAGCAATTGTGTTCTTTGCACTATACAATTATATATCCAATACTATATATATATATATACATATATATATATATATATATATATATATGTACATACAACAATTTCTAAGATATAAGTATAATGTAAATATGTAACTCTTCTATTTTATACCTCTGGAATATTCAATAAATGTATAGGAGATTCTTCTATTGCAGGATGTCCATGAATGCTAGTGGAACTCATTATGTTTAAAACTTGTTCTTCTTGTGAGGTTAATGATTCTGTATTCATCATACCACCACCTGTCGCTGCCATGGATTGTTTTATACTTGAATGTTTCTTCTTGCTGCGCGATTGAAAATCATGCCAGCACTAAAAAAATATTTAAATTGTTATTGAATTTGAAGCTAAATTTCTAAATAATACTGTTTATGAAGTATATTGGTTATATACTTATATAATCTAACATTATAAATGCAAGAAGTTATAACTATACTTACAAATAATTTAAGACTACTAAAAGAGTATATAATATTATTTTTCTTCAAACATTAAATGTTAAAACAATTACTTTAAACCTATTTCATAATAATTATCAGCAAAAAGTTGTTCTATTTCTTTTATTTACTGCAACTTGTATATGTATGTACCTTTCGCCAACCTTTCCAATCCTTTTTAGCACCATTAACTGCATTCAAAATGTTTGTTATTTCGTTCCACAACTGTATTGAATGTTTTAACGTAAAAGATGATGAAAATTTTCCTCTTGTTAATTGGGGTTGTTTTTCATATACTCTATTAATAAAGTTCGTTGTTCATCCGTGATGTTGGAACCTCTCTTTTTTTTGTTTAAGCTATCCATCTGTCCAAATATAAAATAATATTAATGTATATAAAAGTAATACATAATATTATCTATAACCTACAATAAAATTTCGGAATTTTTCTGTTAGCATAAGAAAATAACATATATTTTAAAGATCGTAAAGAAATATTTACATTATTAGGGGTACTCAAATAAGTTAGAGTTTAACGGTTTGACAGGTTATATCGGGTTAAAGTCGGGTAAAAAGTTAATTTTTAAACTTTGGGTTAATTTTTAACCTATCACATTAATCTTTGGGTTAAAAGTTCCAAAAATTAACTTTTTACTCGACTTTAATCCGACATAAACCTGTCAAACCGTTAAACTTTAACTTATTTGAGTACCCCTATTATTTCTTTAGGTTATAAAAAGTCTAATTAAATATTGTTAATTACCTTTTATATAG